>JAQHUG010000217.1:1296145-1315240 GCA_028555095.1 Dicrostonyx torquatus
TGGAGGCAGGAGGATCAGGAGGAGTCATCCTACCTAATGCATTAAGTTTGAGACAACCCCACCACATGAGACCTATTTCTAAAAACAAGACAAAATCTCTCGTTTTTATGAAAATTGTCACAATTTTTCATCAGTCCACAGCACATATCAATTTATGCTACAGTTATCCTTTGTACATAATTTTAGACAACATCATAGTAATAGGTTTGTAATAACAAAAATTGGAACAAAATGATGGTATGTAATTACTGGGAGGATTCCCCTCTCCCATGGTGCTTTCTTAGTGACACACATTTTACCTACCAAAAGTGTCTTCAGCTGTTTTGGAAGGTTCAGTTGATGATTTCGGGTTTGTGACATAATGTGGGAGGCATTGTTTACTCGGTTGGTATTGAGCCCTTTAGGGGAAATTAAACCGATGTTACAAATATGTTCAACTGCATCTCTGTACACTCACGGAGTTCGACAAGCTCCGAGCATGCATCCTGCCTCCTCGGTGACTGAAATGAGTTCCCCAGTGCTTTCTCTCATGATTGCCAAGGCTTTGTTAACACGGAGTTACAAAGCACCCGGTGAACAGGAATGCCTACCGATGTGAGCTGGGCAGGACGGACGCTTGTCTGGTAGAACCTGTAATACGGCAGTACAGGTTTGCTCACCGTTATGGCTCGGAGGATAAACATGGCCAGTCCTTGATTTGGATAAAGCAGACCATTTACGAAACTAGTTGCAGCAATAATGGCAAGTGTTAGGGGGATGGAGAATGTGTGCTGGTCCAGCATTGGGATAATCGGGCAAACTCCCATCTACTGTAACCAGAGTCATGGATCCTTAGTTTAGGAGAAACTAAGATCATGCTTTGCTTAGACAGAGGCCAGAAGGAAGAAGTTTGATGGCACGAGGAGAGGTATACTCCCCCTGCTAATGGGAGGGAAATTGAGATTTTCTAATTACGGTGCAGTAAAGTCATTTCAGGAAGAGTTTGGTCATCTTTTACACTCTGAGCAATTTACAGGAGAGCCATATTCTGTGGAGTTTTCTGGCTGCTTGTACTACAGAGCTGGGCTTTCCATCTTCCTAACGAACAACCTCAGAAAAAATACATGCACACTGTGGTTTGAGAAAGTTGTGCATACTCGGGGGTCTGGTGGCATTCTGAGAGAGTGTTGACAACAGAGGAAACTGTCTCCAAAGACTATTTGCCTTACTCAATAACCAACAAAAAATATCTTTTCTCTACTTTACTGTAGAATAAAAATAAAAAATAATAATAATAATAGCAGACTGGACAGAGAATTGAGCAAACTGCTGAACTCTGGCCTGTTGTCATTCATAACAATATCTTTAAACCTTATATCACTACATGTAATTCGTAAGCTGGGCAGAAGTTTGAATTAAATGTAGGGATAGTCAAACTTGTATATACGACACCCTGTTGTATATATTGCTAAACAGGGGATGAGAGGCACATTGTTGACCATTTCTGTTCTGCATTCGACTGTGAGAATACATTTTTGTTTATTGCTATGTATTCTATATTTTAATCAACTAACATTTCGTTCTTGTTAATCCCTTCAGTACTTGAGTTCATCACATGATAGAAAACATGTACCAGAAATTTGCTCTCCTGTCAATGACCATTTTCTCCCAAACATAGCTGATTTCCACACTCAGTTGTGGGTAACGCTGCCATACAAAGACGTCTACGCCAGATTAGGGCTGCCACTTGCCGGAAACACACTTTTTGGAGAAACTACATTTTCCTAGAATCGCTGCTGCAATCTGGGGTAACATGGCTGGTGCCAATGCTTGAACTCTGCCTGAGAGCCTTTTCAGCAGTGGCATTCACTGCCTGTTTTATCTGTTGCAAATCTCCAGAGGTCCTCCCAAGTCCAAGAACTCTTTCTTCACAGCAGACCAAGTAATTATCACCATCAGTAACAGCACTAACATCATGGCCAAATGCATGACAGAGGATGCTCCTTCTTTTGCTGGGTTCTCAAGTGTTGTGGAAATGGCTGTCTTGGAAAGATCATTTTCTAGATGAGATACAAATGTCAATGTAGTAATATATCATACAATCTAATTACCTACACTCTGATATAAAACCCTGATAAAATAACTAAATGTGAGCTTAACTTTCTGCAAAAGTTTTACAATTATATGGAGAACTCTATTGAGACCATGTTCCTTCACTTTCATTCTAGTTATTTTATGATTTAAGAGAAGTTTCCCAGTATGATTTTTTTTTTTACTGCCTCAAGCATCCTGCTATCTCCTGTATGAAGGGAGGTGGCTCTTTGAGGCAGAATCCTCTTTCTACTGAATGGTATTGGAAGCATTAGCTAGATAGAATAAGACTTTCTACTGTCAAAAATATGTATCCTATAAAATCATTGATTTAGGACAGTAAATATAGTCAAGGGAACAGGACACATTATGAATTTTTGAATTTAAGCAGACTGTAGCTTAGGATGAGTTCCAAGAAAAACCATACTCTTACCACTTTTACTGTTCCTTGTATCTGGCGATGATGTCAGTGGGATGTGTCGCTCTGTCAGTAGCTGGCAAATTCTAACACAGGGAGGAAATCACTTCCACTTGACACAGTCATTATTTTCTTGTATTTACACATGTGATGAGCATTTTCAGCGAATCTGCTGCTTCCACAGCCATCACTCTGCAGGAAGCCACCTCTTAGGGTTAACAGCTGGTGGAGCAGTTTCACGTCCACGGAGCCACTTTCATCTGCATTCTCCCATCTCATTGCTATGGTGAAAGCTAATTTCTCTCATTTTCTGTGGGTTTCCATATGTCACTGGTCCTGCTACTAGACTGAAGAGCATGTTCGGTGAATAAGGTATTAAATTAATTCTAAGTATTACTTTGTACTTACACAACTAGCACACATGCATACATATAGTTTCCTGTCACATTTCCATCTTGTAGTACTTTTTCATTTCATTATCGGTTATCAATGCCTTCTAAATATGTGCATCAGTGGTCTGCGTGGCTTGAATAAATGCAGGGCTCGGCATGTTCAAGAATGTGCACTGGAAGCTTCCATAGCCCCTGTTTCAGTACACAGGTAGCTACATCACTGGGCAAGGCACCATTTTCTTTGCTCATGTTTTGGATGATTTTCCACACTGTTTAACACAAGCAAGAGCTGTAACAAGTGTGGGTGTGATTAATAGGTGAGCTAGACAGGACCAGTGGACAGCTTTTCTCCACAGGAATTGCATGAGCTTTGCAAATTCATGCTCTGCATTTGACTACTGTCTGCTAAAGAAACAAATTTCTCAGAAATCCCTTTGTTATCTATTTAATGTGTGGGAGAAATGATGCGTTATTATCTCTGTGCTGGTTTGGCTCTGTATTTCTTAAAATTCTGGAGCTATATGTAGGAATTTGAAAAATCCAAGGGGACATCTTTTAAAAAATTTAGCATCAGGTTAAATCCTGGATTCAATACTTGGTAGCCTTGAATGTATGGAAACATTCTGAGTTTCGACGTTTTTTAATTATTTATTCCTATTTTATGTGTACATGAGTGCTTGCATTCATGTGTGGAAGCACTCATAAGCACCTACCGCTCACAGAAGCTAGGAAAGGGAGCCAGATGCCATGAGCCTGGAGCTACAGGTGGTTGGGAGCCACCACATGGGTGCTGGGAGCTATATCTGGGACCTCTGCATCCACAGCCAGTGCTCTTAAACCACTGAACCAGGTCTCTAGATCCTGAAATTGTATTATGCATAAAATGAGTGCAGTATCAAGTGTTTTAAATGAGATAATATGTTCAAACTATTTCTAGGATAAGCAGCCAGATGTGACCCATGTAATCAACAACAGACTGGAGGCGTGGTTAAGTTGTACATAAGTAGTTAATAGGCCATTTTACCATTATAACGAAAGTCAAGCAAGTAAATGGATCCTTTATAAAAACTCTGCCAAAAAAAGGTGATCATTATGAACAGGGAGGGTTTGTAGAGATGAGAATAATATAAACTGCTTCACATCTTTAAATCACATTGTCTTTTTATTTTATCCCAGCTGGATGTCCCAAACCCTCTGTATGTGCTGCTTGTCCATTAGTCACTCGGGAACCATGTTGGTTGTCAGATAAACTGCCATGATACTTCAATGCAGGCCAGAAAGGGGCACCAGATCTCATTCCAGATGGTTGTGAGCCACCGTGTGGTTGCTGGGATTGAACTCAGGACCTATGGAAGGGCAGACAGTGCTCTTACTTCTGAGCCATCTCCCCAGACCCTGATAGTGCAATGCCTGTGATTATTTAACCCTCAGTATAACAGTAGTTCTCAGCACAGGAACAGGATGTGAACAGCTTGAGTCTGTTAAGGATGCACCATAGATTGCTGCAGCAGGGAAGCTCTGGGCGAAGTCGTGAGTCGTGGCATAAATCCCTGGTATCAAACATTGCAGACAGCAAGGGTTAGCGCTACAGTATGCAAAGCTTGGTCAAGACAGAGAAAGCATTACCTGCTATCACAAGTGTGAATGTAGAGAAAGTGCAGTTTCAGTTATCTAATGGGGCATGTGAGCACATCTCATGAGGGTAAATGTCACTCAAAATGTGTTCACAAATCAGTTTCCTATCCCACAATGCCTGATAGAACCCTTTATGTCGACAGACGCTTATATTAGTTATTTTAAAGTCAATGTGACAAAACCACTACAGGAATAACTCTAAAACGGATCTGCTCGTGATGTCTACCATGGCAGGCCGCCAGAGGGGAAGAGGTTGGAAGACAGAATGGTTACCACCATGATGGTCACAGAGAAAGTGGCATGCAGGATGGGACCAGGGTAAGAAAGGGTACCCAAGAAAGATACCACTACAACGGTATACGTCCTCCAAATTGGCCCTACTTCTTTTCAACACCTCCCAATAAAACTATCACACTCTGAAGCCACTAGGGACTAACTCACTCATTGCCAGGAGCCTTGTGGTCTAATGGCCCCTGAGAACACCATCACAGACACAGTCAGAGGTGTGCTCCTCAAGTCTTGGCGTGACTTAATCATAGATTAAAATGAATCAGATTAGCACTGAAAGAAAGGTAAGACCTGTTAGGACTCCATCTTCGTGGCACAGACTATAAAGTTCAAGTCATGGAGGTGACTGATTACTGTTTGTACTCCTGAACAACACGTTAGTCTCACTTTAATGGCACAGTAAGTATACAAAATTGACTATTGAACCTGAAAGACGCCAGTTGGAAGGAACTATGTGTATTTTGGAAAATCATATAAAAATGCAGTGAGCTTATTGATATGGTTCATATGGAGAGAAATGCAGAAATTACAGAAAACTGTACTGATATAGAAAACATAAAGTTAACTTAATATACAATGGCTAATGCAATATTTTTTGTAAAAAAATAATGAATTCCCTGTCACCCGAGACTGTCAGAGAAAGGTTAAAAGGAAACTTGGTGTCCATTCCAGGTGGAGTTAAAAATATAATAATGTTTAGGCATTTCATAAATTTGAGAAATTATGTCCACGGAATTGAGAGTTATATTATGCACATTTAGCATAGCTGGTAGACATAGGCATATATATGACGATTAAAACATGGAAATTTATTCAAAAGAAAATACAATGAAATAGAAGAAAATTCTGTGGTAGCAAATAGTTTGCTATTTTCTTTCAGCATTAATTCGGTGTATTTATTGAATTCCGTTTAAATGTATGTGATACATGAATTATGACAGACATGAATGTAATAATTCTCTGAGGCTAAAGAGTACATTCTTGCTATAGACTTCCTCACACAGAGTACACAGCACACTGACACCACTGCCTAGACTTTGAGCTTCAGGTACCTACCCTTCTTCTACAGCTTGGAAGAATATTTCCTCAGAGACTCTCTTATACATGTGACATTTTCATGAGGGAAACGTGCCTTGCCCACCTGACGGTTTTAACAGTTATGTAACATGCCTTAGACATAGTTGGTGCTTTTAATATTCACCAGACAGTATGAGTAGATGTATGAGACCTTGTACCCATGGCTGACGCTGTGAAAAGGGCACACACAGAGAACATCCTAAAATACATTCTAAGATCATTTCTGGAAAATCTGCTGAAACTCCAAGCGGTCATAAAAGGTAGACAGAATGTTGGGAGTATAACGCTGCAGTGGGTCACCAACTAATATCAGAGACGGTGTTTGTGCGAAGTCCAAGACCAGCTCTTTCAGTTTGACTTTGGTCGCCAGCTCATTGTAGAGCCGCACTGGGACTTTTTATCACTAAGCCATAGAAAGAAGAGAAAAATGAGGGAGCATATGCTTTTCTCAATGACAAGTGATTAGTTTAAAGGCGAACAAATTCCTTAACTAAGTTCTGAAATGTTGATGAAAATAGGTGTTGTTTTTGAAGCTTAGGTGTGTGCTTAGGTGTGTATGTGTGTTCATTTGGGTGTGCACTCGTGTAAGCATGTAAGTGAGCATGTCTGTGCACGGACTTGTGGGAGTCAGAGGTCAAAGTCATATGTCTTATTTGATTGCTCTCCACCTAACTTTTGACACAGGGTCTCTCTCTGAACCTGGAGCTTGACAATAGGGCTAGAAGAGCTAACAGCAAGCACCAGGGACCCTCCCGTCTCTGCGTCCCCAGTGCTGGGATTACAGGTGTGTGCTGAGGTGCTCAGTTTTTATACAAGTGCTGGGAACCAAGCTCAGGTCCTCATGGTTGTGCGGCAAGCACTTTACAGATGTATCCATCTTTCCAGCATCAATTTGTAATTTTAAAAATTACATAGGCATGTGACCCCCAAGTGTGGTGATAATTATCTCAGTACCCCCCATCAGCATCAATTCCTATCTCTGTACTTATGAGTGGATGAGGGGAGTGGCCCTAATCACCAGACACTTCTTCATCAGCTCTGAGTATCAGCAGCACGAATGAGCCTTACAGGGAACCTTGGATTACTTCTCTGCATCTGGGTGAGTGTTAAGTAAAATACTTTGGCTGAATAAATTGGACTTTGTAATCATGTGGGCATCAGTGAACAGACATTAAACCACATAAGTGCTCAGTTCAGAAAGAAGGAAAATGATACATGGGAGGAATTTGTCAACACAGGACAGACTCAGACTTGTTCAATTTCCCCAACTTTCATGAGATTCCATTCAGGGAACCTGGGAATGGCAGGAGCAATACAACCACGGAAGCAATTGAAATCCCAATGTAGGCCTACATTATGGGGTCTCAATGGCAAATTACGATGATAAAAGTGATTTTGCAGAGTTTTAGATTTCTACTACCAGAAGACACTTTCTAAAGTATAAGGCAAAAATAATGAATAGAAATTACCGGAAGACAACAAAAATGGAGTAATTTCCTACGTTCCTAGAGAGTTCTCTTTGCAACCCAGCACCCCCAGTCTCTCCAGGAATTATCCCCAACTAGACTCAAGAAGGCCCACAGATTTCGGTCTTCCCTCCTGAGACTACCACTTTCTATCTCCTCCCTCTGGCTTCTTCCTGTTCTCCATGTAGCACCATTCTAGGTAAACTTACTTCCAAAAAAGAAGCAATAATTAGGATTATTTTTATTCTCTTCCAAACCTACTGCCAGGATTTCCAATCGTTTTTACTTCAATGGCCGTCAGAAGTTGCTGTTCCCAAGTCTCTGCTCTTCTGTAGCATAGCATCCTCTGTTTTCCTTTATGCCATCTTATTAATTAGCCCCTCATGAGCCTTAGAACCTTCCTTCAGCGTGTATACAGCGTGAATCTTGCTGTGGGTGTAGCTTAGGGTGTAGAGGGCCAGCCTAGCACACCAGACATTCTAGCAACGTTCTAGCTTCAATTATCAGACTTTCTAAACTGGGGTTGTGGATGTGCACAGGCTTTGGAAACCGGTGGATTAGGATTCAGACTCATCCTGAATTCTGCTGGTCTGAGACCCAACTTGGATAAGTAGGATCTGTCTCAAACAAGAAAACACATGTTAGATCGTATTTCTAATACACTTCCTAAATGTTCCTATTACCTGTCGAGACTGAAACGATTCCTGTAGAAAGAGTATCTCTCCACCCTGGCCACAGTGAAATACTCAGTGTACTCCTGATTGATTCCAGGCTCATTTTATCCTTTAAAAAAACAAGTAGTGGGAACAAAGGAGTGAATGAATGACCTAACTAGGTAATAACTAACTAATTTGGGAGCGCATATGTCATAAGTTATGAAAGCTACCATGTTTCCTGGCGATTTTCTTCATTTGATACAGTTTTGCTTGACTCAACTTGAAATTGGACTACTGACCTGAAATAGGGTATACTCTCCTCCTGATGGACCTTCAGAAATGGTCTTAAACATCACTTCTTTTCTATGATCAATTTTCACTTATACATATTCAAGCTATTCAATGTTATTTTCTCTTGTCAAGCTCTTCTTCCTTTTCCCCATTCTTCCTCTCCAAGCTCAGGGATTTAATTTTCTTCCATTGAAATTACACAAACAACAGGAAAAAAATCCTTATTGTGCCACCAGGAACTCCAACAATTCCCATACAATTGGCTGTCTTAAGGAAAAGCTGTAAGAAATACCACTCTAAGTCATAGGCAGGGATAGGCCCATCACTTCTTGCTGCAAGAATTTTGTTTCTTTTATTATCTTGCTTGTCCTTAATTTTCTCCTTCCTTGTTGACCATTCCTAACAGTTTATAAACAAATACACTGTAAAGGTTTACCTTGATATATATGTATTAAAAGCCCTTAAGTATTGTGCTCCTTCAGATACTACCAACCTTCTACATTCTTTGTTAGAGTAAAACTTCAAATATGCCACCCATATTCATTACCCATTTTAATCATTCTTCTCACTCTGTTGGTACTGTTATAATATTGTCAGTTATCACTAAAATGGATTGATTTTGTTAAAGTTAAGCTTAGGGAAGAATGGGCACTGTAGCTTACATGTTAATATGTTAATCCTAACTCTTAGGAGACAGAGGCTTGCTCTCTCCCTCTCTCTCTCTCTCTATATATATATATATAATATATATATAGTAATATATATATTACACTATATATATTGTGTAATATATATATTACACAATACACACAGGCACACATGCACACACATGCAAACACACACAGTCTTAGGAGAAATTAAATTCTCAGCATAATGGCAGCCTGAGAGTTGTGTGACCATACAACTTTGGGTAACCTGTAACTTCTGGCTCGGGCCTTCTATTACATTACTTGAAAGGACCTTGTTAATGTAGAATACCTCTAGTTTTCTAAATTAGTAACTCAGTGAACTACCATTGTTTTCATAATTTATAGAATATCTAGTGGTCATTGAAGAAGTTTTTTAAATTATTCTTTCTATGCTTAAACTGAAGTAATTGTAATCCAATTTAGAATCTCCCCAGGGTAAAAAGCAAAAATTCTGTAATTAAAGTCAAACAAATAAACTTTTACAGTCATCAACTGAATTGTAAAACAAAACCTATTTTAGGAATTTTTTGAATATAGGAGTTTTAATGAATTTATTATAAGAGGCCATTCAAAATAACACTGCATCATTATAGATTTGGCTTATATTTGGATAGCCCCTCAATATTCTACTTGACAACATAATTAATTCACTATCCTTTTTCTCTTTCTTTCACATTAGCAGCATTTATGTGGCCCCACAGATGCTCAAACACAGAACTCAGATTTCCTCAGAGGACATTTTGGCCAACCACATGAGGCTAATACGATAGAACAAGAGAGAAAAGCAGCAACTCTTCTCTTTAAGTACTGTGCAGGCCTTTTCTTTAAATATTATTTATGTGCACTTCCCTGACCCCATTCTTTCTTCCAGTCTCATAAATAGTGAGAACACCTTGAGCCCAAAAAGAGTGTTACATGTTGAAGATGGCGATGTCATCCCCAGCCCAAGGACATCTAGCTACCATGATACTGTTATAGAAGGAAGGAAAATAAACATTTACTTCAGTAAACTATGGCATCTGTGGGATATATACATATGTGAGTGTGTGTGTGTGTGTGTGTGTGTGTGACAACATGCTCAGTCTGT
The DNA here is from genome assembly GCA_028555095.1 of Dicrostonyx torquatus. Taxonomy (NCBI): domain Eukaryota; kingdom Metazoa; phylum Chordata; class Mammalia; order Rodentia; family Cricetidae; genus Dicrostonyx; species Dicrostonyx torquatus. The sequence goes on from JAQHUG010000217.1 coordinate 1,306,215, forward strand.
GTAGAGTCAGTTGTATGTATATGATTTCAGGACTGAGCACTTGGTATTGGATAGCCAACTGGAAACTCTTCCCTGGGGAAGACTACATTTTTATTATAAAGGCCAAATCTGCTGACTATTTGGGAAGGTTTGTTTCGCACAGTCAACAGAATGAATACAGAACACTAGAGTAAATTACTAGAATGTACTATGTTCACTAAGATAATATTTGAAAATCATATTTACACTTTATTTAAAGCCCAGGACAGTAAACACAGAGTATTTAACTGAAAAATCTGGGACAGCCACAGTCATAAAGAATGACTTGAAAAACATCGCCCTGTGAGGAGCCCACACCCACACTTGGAGAAGTCTCCCTTTCTCACCTCTCTGTCTCCTAATCCCCAGGCTTAAGGTTGTATTAAATCATCTATAGAAAAACTCACAACTTTGATTTTTTTTTTGTAAGAAGTAAATAAAAAATAATGATCTGAAATCTGTAAAAGTGTCTTTGAAAAAAATACCTTAAAGGAAATACACAAAATAAACCTGTTTGTCTCTGGAATTGGGAGCCTGCTGTTCTTTCCTTCTGTGCTCAGTGTGCTCTGTGCGGCTTCCCGTTTGCCAGTCCTGAGCAGGTGCTATCTCAGCGCGTCAGCGAGCTATGTGCACAGCATTTGGGCCAACTCTCTGTTACTGGAGAGACACCTACCGGAAATCCAAACCCATCTAATGGTGCACATGTTCATAACCTCCTAGCTTGCATATTCTCAATCACTTATTTGTAGTTTCTCATCTTTTGGATATTTAAAAATAAATAATTTTTAAAAATCTCCTGAGTTATCTAAACTTTATGACATACAGTCATGAATACATATGAATTTACATTTCTCTTTACCTAAACAATACATGTAAATCAAAGAAATAATTAAGAATAACTTTTAGAACTCTCTTAGGGGAAGGATGCAGCTGCTATTTTCAGAGTTTTTTGCACAAATATGTATTATTTCTCCATGTCTCTCCAAAACAGCACTCAGCTTTCTTATTACTCTATTGTTTTTCCTATCAAAAATAAATTTATTTATTCTTCTCATCATATATTTTCCTGTCATTTGTGCATGTGAGTGTGTATTTATGTATGATGTGCATGGACATGAGCGCATGCTTGCTAAGGTCTTTATGTGGGAGTCAGTTCAAAATCTTTCCCGCCTCTCTAACCCTGGCTTAGCTGACGGTGGTTACAATAAGCTGAGTGAGATTCCCAGGCTGAATCTTTGAGAGACGAGACTGTAAAATGGAATAAGTAGAGTTTGTCTGAATGTGTAAAGGTACAGGTCTGAAGACTGCCCAAAAATAGCTTTCACAGTTTTGAAGATCATTTTATTGTGCTTATAAATACAACCAATGAACATACGCTTGAGTAATGATTTTAATGTCCCTATGTTCTTAAATTTATTTTGGATTCCTAAAGCAAAATCCAACACATAAGAAATATGTTTTGTGTTAGCATTCTTTTATTTAGACAATTCAATTTCCTATGATAATAAATTATGGGTATCATCTAATTTGTGATTCTATTCAATGGTGTATTAAAAATGCACAACCCATTTATTAAATGGAATAAAAAGAAATTTATTCACCAGATTATCCATACCTCTGTGTTATGCCAGTAATATTCTTACCACTTGTGAAAATGTGGTCAAATATATCAATAATAAAATGTTTTCTTTTGTTGCACCGTTAATGAAGAGAATATGCATTGTTGTTTAGGTTAAGGCCCAGAAATCACATAAGCAAACCAGTTGCTTTCAATAAGGCCAAGTAGCATGGGCAGATGAAAACAGTGCATGGACAATAAACATGGCCATTGTTTACATTGTGACAATTGTAAAGCCAAACTCTTTTCTATGAACAGCTTGCTCTGATCAGCTACACCTGTCTAAAGTCATGTGATTACTAGGGTATAAACAAGTTTTTTTTTTTAATTCCTGAGATGCTAGTTTTAAAAACAAATTCTTCTATCAAGCCCATGCCACCATTAACATGAATAGCTGGTGTACTTCGGTGGTTGTAGGCCACACTGTTCCATCAATCCCTCTTGCTCTTGGTTGTTAACAAGTCAAGCAGAGTAATCTACAGAGAGGAAGTTTGTAACTTTGAAAATGGTGTGGTCATAGTAAACCAACATATGTGCACTGTGGGGAGTGTTTTAATACAAAAGAGAAAGAAACCTATGCAATTTCCTTTCAGTGGTATATTTGAAATATAAATAATTGATTTTTAAGGGAATTTTGTATTCTTCATAGAGGAAGTTATAATTCTTGGATATTTAACTGAACTTAAACTTATTTAAATTCTGAAAATTTAGATATCTGAAATATGATCAATTCAAGAAAGACTCAAAGAAAGAAAGGGAAAGGAGAGGGAGGGAGAAAGAAGGAAGGAAAACATCATGTAGAGAAAATATGTATACAATAAAGTTAACAATATTAAGGAAATGCAATTTCAGATATCAGCACATAGTTGAGATCCAATGAGGGGGTTCATGGGAAGTGAAAGGAAAGTGTACTAAAGCTTTTTGTGCAGTCCACGACAGCCTCAAACTTGCTGTGTAGGTGAGGATGATCTTGAACTCCTGACCTTTCTGCTTCTACCTCTCAAGTACTGAGATAACAGGATCTAGATCCTGGTTTATGGGGTACTGGGGCTTGAACCCAGGGCTTTGTGCATGCTGAATAAGCATTACACCAACTGAACTCCATTCCATGGCCCTCTTTAAGCTGTCTCAACAAAGGAGGAGAGTAAATAAGCTTAATTCAGAATGTTGTTAAAATATTGTAGCATTGAAAGAACCTGGGGAATGCTAAGAGAGGGAGGAAATAGCCTGCCTCAGAGACAAGCACACCAGTGTGTCTCAATATCAAATGGCCAGCCCTGAGACATACATGCAAGTAATTTATATTGATCAGGCTATCTATGTGTTTGTGAATATGTATAGGTGAATACATGTATACATGTAGACATCACATGAATCGATTAAGATGCCATGAGTTGAAAAAAAGGAGAAGTATATGGAAGGTTTAGAGAAAAAAAGGGGAGGGGAAAATGATGTAATTATATTATAAAATATAACTATATTTTAAAATATATTATAAAATAAAAGAATCAATGAGAGATTATAGCACTGAAAAATAGGGTTTAAGTTTAATAGTAGTTATTAAAATATTATATAGAAACATCAGTAGTCTAAGACCAAATAAATATAGAGTGATAAATTTATATTTATCAGTAGTATTAATCTTGAAATAGGATCTTACCATATTGCCAGGCTGGTAAAGAACTCTTAGGTTTACAGAATCCTCCTGCTTCAGGTTTTCAAGCAGTTGGGACTCAGACTCAGCTCAAGTTGGTTAATGTAAAAAAAATGATAAGAAGCAAGGGCTGGAGATATGGCTCAGCAGTTCAGTGTCCAAAGTTTAATTCCTAGCACTCATATTGGGTAGCCCACAAATGCCCCTGCAGCTCTAGGAGATTCAATGCCATCTTCTGGTCTCTGCAAGCACCCACGTGCAAGTGGGCACACCCCCCCCCGAAATAGACAAAAAGTAGCAAGAGTGAACTTTTTAAAGTAATGAATAAATTTGCATTAGCATCAATCATAACCTATCTCAATAGGTAAAATCACTAATCCATTTTTTTGGGGGGTGTCTGGATAGGTGGCTCTATGCTGTTTTAAAAAAAACTACATTCCTCCAAATGGAAAATAAAATCTAAAATAAGGAGATACAAAAATATACAGAATTGATTTTTGTCCTAAAGAGAACAAGTTTGGCTCCTAAACACTTAGTGGCTGCTCCTGGTTCTGGGCCCCAACTCAGACCTGTTAAAACATAGTATCAGTGTTCTGTGTTCTAATAAGAGATAAAAGGGGCTACGGCTCCTTCACAAGTTTGGAAGCAACTGTTCTACACACATATCCTACAGTCCACATTTCTCTGCATTGTGGTGGGTTCTGATATAGACTACATGACCACAGAGGATTCCTTAGAAATTTATCCTTTATATCCTTTATATATATCAGCATAACTTGTACTGAGTCCTTGAGTCCTACAGGGGAATGGATCCTGGCCCTGCAGTTCTCTGCTTTAGTTCTCATCGGTGTTCTTACTGATGTTCAGGTCCCTAAGTAAATTAACAGATTATCTGTGTTTGAATTTTATCATATGCAGGTGGGAGAACATAAGAGCACCTTGTACGAATGCCAGGAGAATTAAATTTGGTATTTTCTTTTTTCTTTTTTTTGTTTTTTGAGACAGGATTTCTCTGTAGCTTTGGAGCCTGCCCTGGAACTAGCTCTTGTAGCCCAGGCTAGTCTTGAACTCACAGAGATCCGCCTGCCTCTGCCTCCCGAGTGCTGGGATTAAAGGCGTGCGCCACCCAGCTAAATTTGGTATTTTTATGTTTAACCTGATGCCTAGATTATGGCAAGTGCCATACACGGTTGGTGACTGTATTTGGGTACTATTTACATATAACAAAAGTGAAATACATGTAGCTTAAGACCTAAGTTCACATCTCTACCAGCACATTGCTTGTATTATAAGTCTTCTTTTAATAAGTGAGATCCTAACATGTGAAGGCCAAACCTTGCATATTTGCTTTCATAGAAATTTAAAAGTTTTTGATACAAGACACTCAAGAAAAGTAAAATAAAATGACATTGTGAAAGAAAAATAACTTATTAGATCAAACTGGAGTAATAAAGACAATATAAAATGGAAAATAAAGATACAAAAAAATGTTTGCTGCCATGAGTCAGTGGACTTTGCCACAATGAGACATTGTTATTCACAATTTGATTGACAGGATACACAAATGCATCAGTAATACGTGTTGATGGTGCAGTAGCAAGAACACAGCACACTCAGCTCTTCATATGGTTCCCTTAGGAAAAATCACTTTACTGGAAAGGTCAGTTGTGTCCGTGAAATTCCACTTCCAGTAATCAATTAAAACAGCAAAGAACTTGATGATGCTTGTACAAGGAAGACAAATCCATATCCCCTTTGTTTCACTAATTGGAAAAAATAATATAGCGTTTAGTAGGAGTGTGCTTTTATTCAACATAGGCTTCTATCTACAGCTTATTTTGCAGCCAATACACACAGAAATATCTGCATAGTTGAGAATAAAATAGTACCAGCACCACAAGAAACTTAATAGCAATGGGAAATGTATTTATACTCCATCTTCTTTTTAAAGAATAGGTCAAAAAGACAATTTATTCATTTGCTTGCTTGAATTTGTTTATTGTAGACTGCTCTTTTTCTGCCTTTATAGTACTGCACACAAGTAGAGGCCAAAAGAGACACCATCTCACCTTTCTTTTAATAAATAAATACTCTATGTTCTAATGCACAGGGGAAAATAACAGTAGGCTGTGTTCCTCCCTAGTTAGGAGCATAATAACACAAGTGAAATAAACCGTCAACTCAAAGCGCAGAACTTTGTTTGCATTTGAAGAAAAGCGCTTATTACTAGGAGAGCAAGCAGTTCGTAAGGATCCTGGACCTTCCCTCCGCGAGTAGTTCAGAGTTCAATATTAGTCTCACATGAATTCTTCCTGGATCTGCAAGATTTTTAAATTACGGTGGGCCATTCATATTAGTGAAATACTACTTATATTACCTGACACTATAATCCAAACATAAAGTTTTTTTTTTTTTGTCACAACGCTTTAATGCACATGCAGGCCTTCATTTCATGAGAGCTGAGGACCAGATACACACTTTTCTCTGGGGGAAAAGTTTAAAGTTGTGTCCTTCGCTCTGGAAAATCATGCTGTTGACCCCAGACCTCCTCGGCTGGGTGGGCTCTCAGTGGAAGGCATTTGTAGGTGCATGTACCTACCATGCTGTTTCTGTTGCTGCCACATCTGTGTGTCTGTGACCAGGTACCAACCCTTTAGTACTTCATTTTGTCATGACATCTGGATGCTTAATGTTTAAATTCTTATAATTTTCTTAATGCATTTCTTTAATGTTTTCCCTATGTAAGTATATTGGTATGATGTTCTGCTTGAACTGTGTATAAACAGGCTACGTTACATATGAGTTTTACTTTAGGAGAAGAGGGCATAGCAATGGTTTTTCAAAAATACAGAGGTTCTTAAGTTGATCACTAAAAATTATTGTTTATTCTTTGGTATTTTCATGCATAAATACAATCAAGTACAATGTATTTAGGTTATATTCACCCCTCACTCATCTCCCTCCAACTCCAGATGCTGACTCTCTTTACTTCTCCACTCCGTCCCCTCTTTTTGCTTCCTTCCTTCCTTCCTTCCTTCCTTCCTTCCTTCCTTCCTTCCTTCCTTCCTTCCTTCCTTTCTTTCTTTCTTTCTTTCTTTCTTTCTTTCTTTCTTTCTTTCTTTCTTTCTTTCTTTCTTTCTTTCTTTCTTTCTTTCTTTCTTTCTTTCTTGGTTTTTAAAGACAGGGTTGGTGTATGTGTAACAGTCCTGGCTGTCCTGGAACTCACTTAGTAGACCAGGCTGGCCTTGAACTCACTGAGTTTCAACTGTCTCTGTTTCCCGAGTGCTCGGATTGAAAGTGTGCACCACCATTGTTTGGCTCCCCTCTTATTTTTATTTAACTATTGGGTCCAATTAGTGTTGCCCTCATGCTCATGTATCTAGGGTACCATCTAATGGGCAACTACACACTGGTGAAGAAAACGGAGCTTCTCAGCTACAGTCTCCACATTGGACTGTTGACCTGACTTTGGGGTTTGGTAGGCACTTTCTGAAAATTCCTCAGAAACACAGAGTTTGTCAGTGGGAGGAGCCATGATGCCTTTGAGATTATCATTGCTTTCACCAGAACCCATATAGCTATCTGGAAGGTTCTCAGACATAAAAGAGAGAGGTTAGCAGGGAAAAGATGGGCAGAAGGAAAGGAAAAAAAAAACCTGTTCTTTCCCCACTGCTAATATTACAAGAGAGTTTGTAATGATAGCATATTTTCCCCAATGTGTCTGTGTGGATGTGTTTAAGGCAATGTTAAGCATTAAACTTTATTATATTTGCACGTGTGTATAACGTGTGTATATGTGGACAGACATGCCATGTGTGTGAAGATCAAAGAGCAACTTTGTAGTGTCAATTCTCTTCTTCCACCTTTAAAAGGGATCTGGGACTTGAACTCAGATCTTCAGGATTGTATTACAGGTGTCTCTATGATGAGTCATCTGACATTGAATGTCTGTATTGACTCTATAATGATGGCAAAAAATGCTGAACTCATGTGGTCTCCTTGTTTTGTGTTTCTTTACCTACAACATAAATTGAGTGTTGTACTTAAGTTTAAAACCTCTCTCTGATGAAATACAAAACCATATTTTAAAAATCCCTCAATAATTAGCTACTTTAATAATGGGGCAATTTTTGAAGTCCCTTCTAATCCTGCTTTGAACTTTGGAAACTAAAGTTCAAAATCATTAAAATCATGAAAGACTAATAACCAAACAAATCCTTATTCTTTAAAATTTATCTTTTCCTTGGGGGCAACTGAATGATATCATGTTAGGGGAAGCAAGCAAGACTCAGGAAGATAACTGGATGTTTTTTCTCATATGTAACATCTAGATTAAGATACATATTCAAATGTAGTCATTTAAATTTGTTTACTGAAACACATAAATATACATGTGACTTAAAATAGAAGGAGGATAGTTGGGACGTGGGTTATAAAATCAGCAGGTTTTACGTAGACAGGAGAGTCACAGGAGTGAATATGGCGTGAGAACCCGGAGCGTCATACTGAGAAAGGACTGCTCATCAATCTCTGTTTGCATTGTTTCTATATCTGGTCATATTACCAACCTCTTATTACCTTCCCAGGCACAGAGGAAGAAAACTCAAAACGGGTTCTTCTCTCCCGAGCCCCTTTCTTCCCTGAATCTAAGACATTACCCAATCTTGTCCACATGGAATACCTAGTCAGGAATCTTTCCCTCAAAAAAAGATGCAAGTCATTCCCTGAATCTGACATTTCTCGCCGTCTCCACTTTCCTTCCATCCTATGCACTGTCACCAAATTTTTCTTCTCACATCACAACCCTGATCGCATGGATTTTTATTCTGTATATTTGTATGTATGTGTTTGTGTGTGTCTTAGCTTTCAGAGAAAGAAAAATTGCCCTTCTGGGTTTTTATGGGCTTGCAGCCTAGCAGGGAGGCAGGCCTGTGAGGTGATTTCCACTGTGTGATTCTTGCTAATGATCGTGGATATGCACAGGGATCTACGGGATCAAGGAAGAGGCAGCAATAGAGGGTGGGGAGCAAGGTTATAAAAATAAAGCCTTCTTATCCAGGTTTAATTGCTAACAAACAGCACAACAAATAGAATCAATCCAACTTCAGTTGCTTCCTATGTCAAATGTAGCTTTGTGATCAACCAATTATCTCCAAAAAGTGAACTGACCAGAGCCTCCCAGAAGGTGCCAGGCCTGAACTTTGCAACTCTGCAATATGTCCTGGGTTTCAAAATTCTCTCTCCCCACCCCTTATATAATTTTCTCTGCTTATTTACTTCCTTAGGCCTAGACTATTTCCCTTTATTCAGATCTCAAGCAACAGCTTCATGCTTCCCATATTTTAAGTTTCCCCACTCATCCACTTGGTCATTGCATATGATATCACTCTGCAGGTTCTGCTTTGGAGCGGGTCTGTGTCTGAATGCACATTCTTCTCCCCCATAGAGCACCTGCTGTGAATATTATTTTAATGTGTTCTTCTTTTGTTTATGTGGCATTTGTTTAATTCTGTGAAGCTGTGTTACTGTGCCTGTCTAAGACACCTGTTGGTCTAATAAAGAGCTGAATGGCCAATAGCACGTCAGGGAGACAAATAGACGGGGCTGGCAGGCAGAGCAGGTAAATAGGAGGAGAAATCTGGGAGAAACGATCCAAGATTTGGAAATGAGAGAGAAAGGAGGAGGACTTCAGGGGTCAGCCACCCAGCCACCCAGTCACCTAGCCACCCAGCCACC
>JAQHUG010000217.1:1315783-1329247 GCA_028555095.1 Dicrostonyx torquatus
GCCAAAAGAGTAAAAGAGCCCAAACAATCAACTGCAAACACCAGGCTTCCTTTACTGCCCATCCCTTAGGGAGGAATTCACAACTGCAGGTACCTAGGAAGTGCTCAGCGATTGTTGTCTAAATTAAGTTGATTTAAGTGGTTAGGGGGGCATTTTCATTCTTCCTTTTCTTTGGGCACTTTTCTGAAAGCTCCTTAGACAAGCAGCTTAAGCTTTTTGGTTCAACATTTTCATGCATTTCTTCCTCAACACTGAGGGAATGGAGTTTACACAGGAATAGGGAAAATGCCAGCTTGGCTACATAAAAGACCATGTGCAAACTATTAATTTATTTTGTTTAGGAAATTTTCAGATTTCTAAAGATTTATGTATGTCTAAGACTGTGTGTACATGTGTGGGTTTTTGTATATGTTCATGTATGTACAGTGGAGTGTGTACATGTGTTGGGAAGCCACAGGTTGATGTCAGGATCATGCCACCACTTAAGTTTTGAGACAGGGTCAACTCATTGAACCTATGACTCAGTAAAACCTAGCTGGGCAGAAAGGCTGCAGGGGCCACCCGTCTCTGCCTCTACCTCTGAACTTACAGGAGCATTGACCCAGTCGCTTTCTACATGGATTCTATGTGTCCGACTCATGTCTTCATGGTTGTCTGGCAAACATTCCACAGGCTCATATATCTCCTTAGCTCTTAAAAATGATGCTTCAAGTTACAAATAGTTTAAAATGCTTGCCTTTTAATGAATGAATTTAAGGTAAAAACAACAGTAAATAAATAAATAAATAAACAAAAAAAAGAGAAAAAAATCAACACCTGTCCCCCCAAACACAAAACAAACAGAATGGAAGCTACGGATGGTATTAAGCCCCCCTTTATTTTGTGTCTGAATTCTTAATAATTAGATCCTTTGTATTTACATATTATGATTGAAGAACTTAAATATAATGCAAGGAATGAAGAAAGAGTAATTTTCTAACTTGTATAATGGATGGGGAAATAGTAGATAAAAAATAAAAGTGACCAAGCTTTGGTGGATGGAAGTCACCCACAAACCCACCTAGTGCCTTGCTGGCCCAGTTCCTCCCCAGCCCTGGGAGAGCTGTCCTGGTACTCAGGAGAGCTGCCTCCACCACTCGCCTGAGGGTGTGGCCTGGACTGACAAACTCAGCTACCATCCAGACACACATCCAGTCCTTTGAGTTGGCCCACCCCAACATCTACCCCATCTATGCCCTACTGAAGGGACTGGTCCTGTGGAACCACAGCCACAGGATCTCCATGATTGGGGCAATAGCAGGATGTCTAAGAGGAGTTTTGGTGAGGATCCAGTATCGATGTTTTACCAGAATCCACAGGCCATGAGCTGGTTCAATGACTCACTGCAATCAGCATTTGAAAGCAACGCTGTCGGGAAAGAAGATATACTGTTGATACACGGTAGCTCCCAATGCCACTAAGACAGATAAAGAGGTGATGGAGGACGGGGCAAAGAAAAAGGAGTGAAGTGGGTTCTTTGGAGGGGGCTCCTATTTATATTTTTTAAATTTTCTTCTGGAGGGGGATACTGCAACAGTGAAGGGTGGATATGGCAGGACTGGGAAAAGCGTGGGATTGGAATGCATGAAGTAAAATTCCCAAAGAATCAATAAAAAATGTCAAAAATTTTAAAAATAAAAGTACTCTTCATTTTCCTTTACTTCCAGCATGCACTAATTTAAGTGTTCAGTTCTTTTATCTCTTCTCCTGTTTATTTATTTTTTGTACGAGGGCTAGAGCCCAAGTGTTTGCAGATGGTAAGCAAGAACTCTTCACTACTGCACACTGAAGCTTCAAAGAGAAAATTAGCTTTTTACACAGTGACCTTGAGATGCTAAGATCCACCTTAGGCCTTCTGCCTCTGTTCTTCTCACTGGCCTAAGACCAGGAAGTCTCAAACAAAGCATCATGATTACACTAAGGAAGAAATTTCCAGGCACAATTGTATTTCCTTTTCTTTTCTCTATTTTTATAGATTTGCATGTGCGTATTTCTTTATATTTCTAAATATACAAATGGAAATTGCTCAGTCTTTATGGTATTGGATAGCCAATTGCTGTGTTCCTCCCAGGGGAAGACTATTTCTCCTCCTCGGACCATTCTGTAGCTGTCTTTGCATAGGGCTGAGACTTTGTGAGCTTTCACCCCTCCATACTAACATGTCTAGAGGCATCAAGAGAAATTATTTCTTGCTATCTTTTCAATAACAATTTAGAACAAATTTTATTTCATTGTATGACTGTCAGCTATACTTCTCAAAGGAGCAAAATAGTTAAAAATATCACAGTTTGGGCTTGGCTTCTGATTCTAGTTTTGAGTGTGATATGACACAGGTTGGCCCCTCAGTAAGGTCAGAATAAAATATTATTTTTTTTAAAAATTATTACATTAGTTAAATGATATATTGTGCATATATATAATATGTACTTTGCATAGATTTTGATACTTACAAGTGCCTGGCAAGTTAGTTACTTATTTTAGCAGTAATACCAGCTTTATTTTGCTTTTCCATATGTAATAATGTGACATAGAGGAGAATCAAGGTTTGGGTGGGGTCGAGGGAGGGTAACAGAAGAGCAAGGGGGGCATTTTTGAGAAGAGATCAAAGTGACATTGCAGGCATATTTCCTTGTGATGAGGATGCTGCTTCTTAATTTGATTTTTTTAGCAGGTAAAAAAATGACTGGGCACCTGGAACAAACATCAAGGAAATCTAGAATGATGAGGGAAGAGGAGAGAGGGAAAATAAAAAGACCATTCTTAGACAAAACATGTCCGTGGAAGTATCATCAGTGGCTAAGGCCTCCAGAGAGTTTGCACTTTAGACGATGATATGGAGATGTTTGCATCTTCTTTCTGAGGCCTGATGGGCCTCTGTAGAAGTTGTTCTACCCTGGGCAACAAGCTTGCTTTCCACCAGGAAAGAGTAGGAGAGCGAGGTACCAGTGCCACCATTATGTCCCTGTGGTCCTTTGCTCATTGTTGCGATAAAACACTTGACAGAAGCAACTTAAGGCAAGAGTGACTTACTTATGGCTTACAGAACTAGAAGATACAGCCCATCATGGCAGGGAAGGCAGGATGGCAGGAGCATATGGCAGCTGATCGCATGCACTCATGGAAGGGAAGAAGAGAGCAATGAATGTTGGGGATTAGCTTATTTTCTGTTTCTGTTGCTTGTAAAATATCACGCACGGTTGCTTCCAAGGATGACGTAGCCAAGCAGGGTCTACACAACTCTTGTCTCCAGGGGCAAGATTTGAGTGATGAGTACATGCCACCCCATCTTCCATGAAAGCCCCCAGTCCCTCAACAATCCCTTTGTAAGCACATAGTTTTATTATTGTTTTTGAGTCATGCTCTCATGTTGCCCAGGCTGGTCTCAAATTCACCCTGCAGCTGATGATGACCTTAAACTCCTGATTGTCCCCACTCTGTTTCCCAAGTGCTGAGATTACAAATACAAGTCAACAAGCCTGATATGACCATGTTTCTTAATAACTATCAAAGCTTCGGCTGAGAAATTAAAATACTTTTGGACACATTCTCACTTTTCACTTGTTTAAATTCTCTTGATTGTAGTCAGCATTGAAATGGAATTTAAAAAGAAAAGCATGGGCTTTATTGAATTTTCTTGGTGACTTACACAGATTTTATTTGTATGAAATTTGCACTATTAACACCAAGACCAAGAAAAGATGTATAAAAGATGTAATTATGAAGAGTTGAGAGTTTTGTTCACAACACCCTGCAGTGAGCATGTTTAACTATGGTGGAAATGCCCTACCATTTTCTAATCCACAGCAGTTTCTCTTCTGCTGAGGAAATGCTGTGTTAAGTACACCATTGATTGTATAATAGAATTTGTCACAAGTCCTTTGTACGAGAGTCTGGAGCATTCAAGTCAGAATTCAGATAGAGAACTTTAGACATGGTCCTGTCTCCTGTTGTCTCTCACCCCCTTTTCTATCATTGCTTCCTCCCTTCCTTGGCATTCTCACATTCAGAATTGCTAATTCTAATCACGTTCTGTAATGCTACTTATTGAATGAATGATTTCCTGTTTCTAACATTAAAGAAGTTATGCAATGGCAACATAGGGCACAGAGAATTCTTTCTAAAAAATTGATTACTCTTTCTAGTCCCTAATATTTGACACTCATACACGCATATAATAAGCATTTAGTGGATGTTGAATATGGAGTATTATATGCTTACAAATATACAGTTTTTTTTCTTTTTTTCACATAGAATTCTAAACTTTGTAAAGCAAGGATTCTAGAAACAGGGAGGCAGCTATCAATGTGTGTTTGTTCCAGTATGTCAGAGTCTATGCTATTCAGATAGTTTAGGTCTTTTCCTCATGGCATCATGATGGCTGCTGCAGCTCCACTGATTTTGCTGCTGCTGAAAGCAGGATGGAAGGAATGGGAACCGAGGCAGGGCCAATGAGGAGGTCCCTATCTCCTGTGACTGCACCTGTCCCCTTCACCATCTATCCAAAGGCCAGCTGTAAAGACAACCAAGAACATTTGTCGGGCAAGGCCGGACAAACAGCAGAGTTGGAATTGGGAATTAAATGGAGCTACATTTATGATATTACAGATATTAGTCATGGAAAATGGGTATTTCTAGCCATCATTTGAATCATAGTCTCCATTTCCTAGCAATTTAAAGGGGGGAGGGAATCTCATTTTAAAGACAGAAGCACTCGCACACTGGTATTTTGAAGCACAGAGGTCAGAAGATAACCTTGGACACTGAACTGCTTTTCCTTCCACCTTGTCTGAAGCAGGGTCTCTTGTTCATGCCTACACATTCTGACCAGCTGCCCACACCTGCCAGGGATTTTTTTTTCATCTGCACCTCCCATCTTTCAATAGGGTCTTTCAGACTACATACACAAGCAACCACAGCCAGCTAGGTGCTGGGGATCCGAACTCAGGTCTTCCCACTTATACAGTAGGATCTTTATCCACTGAGTCATGTCCTCAGCCCATGAACCTCTTCCAGCGAGCCAAAGAGCAAATCCTAACGCAGTCGGCGTCAGTCAAATCAGAAAGGATGCTGAGTGTGTTTGCTCCACTGCGGATAGAGCTGTTAGGAGACTATGGCCACGAGGTTTGGGTTTATTAAATTGCCATGTTTTGTGGCCAGTCCCTATGATATGAAGAACTCAAGACTATAAAGATGGGACTACAAGTCATAGAGGCAATTCTCCAATTTTGTGTGTTTACTCTTTCTTTTTGGTGGAACAAACTCCAAGCCATAAATTGAATGCTCCTCTTCAGCTGAAGAATCTGTGGGTTCAAACAGACTTGGCAGAATTTCCCTTAGCTCGGACTCTTATCTAATCGAAGGCCTCACACGATGTGTCATTTCTAGAGCAAATTCAGGCTCCCAGTGCTTAGTCTCACCGCAACTCTATATTAGAAATAGATGTGCTTTGAAGACTGAAGCATGAACTCTCATTTCATAACATGGGAATAGCAAAATTAAACTAAGTAATAAATCAACTGCAGTGGCAGGTACATTAATATTCCTGTATACTTTTCAGAGAAAAATATCCTCACTTCATGTTGCAATTGTCTTCTAAAAGGTGGGGGCAAAAACCCTTTCAATACACGATAGAGCTATGTCACTGTACATTTAGGAGGAACCTGCAGAGAGTTCCTCAGATGGGAGATTTTGTTGAGCTTGATGGAGGCCTCACAGAGATCAGTACCTGGGCCAACTGCAGAATTTGTTTAATTCCTGCGGCATTGTTATGTACAGAAGCATTGAATGGCAGAAACTGTGTGTTCCAAACACCGTCTTGCAGATGATTTTTATTCTGAACTTGGGTTAGGAGCTTGGCTATAGAATTGCCTTACCAGACATTCACTTTTGTTCCCTAAGATAACGGTAACCTTAAGAAACAGCAGATAACAAGTAAAGGAGGCTTAAGCTAGCAACATTGTATCTTTGCTGGTATCTTAGCATATTTTGGAACTGGAAATAACAGATTCATTTAAATGACTTTGCTTTTATGTGGCAAGTTCAGGGCCTTGAAGAAAAGCGAAATGAAACAGTGCCTTGTTTTGCTGAGGTGTCTGTCTTTATCTAGAAAGTCTGGCATTAAAATGTCACTCCCAGCTTCTGGAGGTATCCTTTTGTCTGGACTAAAAGATGACAATTATTTTCAGTTTGTGGGAGGTTTGACCTGAGATGGGAAAGTCTGACTGGGTGATCTTTTGAGACCCTGTCTGAACTGTCATGTGGTGTACTCGTTCATCAATCCTTAGTGGACTCCAATGGCACTATTGCCAGCACTCAGACATACCCATGCTTTCAGAGACCTGTGCTTTTACTTTGGAGGAAGACCTTTAGAGAGCTACATAAAGGACATGTGTGCAGGAAGAAGAAAATACAAGGTAACAAGGGCATGCACAGGAAACAGCAAGGCAGAGAACAACAACACGAAATACTTCGAGACTCCAGTGTCTGTTCCCTGTTAGTGGAGCCAAGAGGCCAGCCCAGTGTTGGGAATTCTTTCCTGTGCCTCTCACAGGTGCAAATCAGGAGCCCTTGTGAAAGAGAGGCTCCAACATTGAATCACAAGTGTAAACCAAAGAAGCCACCTCCACAGAAGTAGTTCATCTCTCTCTTTTCTTTTTAACGAGTGTCAGTGTGTGTGTGTATGTGTGTGTGCATGTGTGTGCATGTGTGCATGTGTGTGTGCTTTTACATGTACATGCATGCACACATATGTAGAGACCGACATAGGACTCTTTCACAATTCTTTCCCATTTTAGTTTTTGAGGCATGGTCTCTCAATTGAACACAGAAATAAAGGATCCAGCTTGTTCTGGGGATCCAGTCTCTCCTTCTAGAGTACTTAAATTGCAAGTGGTTCTGGGTCCACCAGAAATTCTTATGGGAGTTGGGGATTTAAACTCTAGTTCTCAAGCTTGCACTGAGCCATCTCTCCAGTAATCTCCATTACGCAGTGAGATAAGACCCAATGTGAACACTAACTATTACACTTCAGAAAGTGGGTAAGATTGCGCATCTTAAATAAGTGCAGGGTCAGAGTCTTATTGTGGAAGTCCTCAGATATTACTGTCACAGGACTGATGCCATCCGATGAAGTACAGCTTTATAAAACTATAATTTTAGACATCTATATATTAGAATTAATATTTTTATTTATTTATTATTGTTAAAAGAAAAATTTACATTTACTCCCATTGTTCCCGGTCCTCCCGCTCCCCCACTACCCCACCACCTTCCCCCTGCTTCCTTAAGATGGGGCAGGATACCCTGACCTATGGGAAGCCCAAGGCCCTCCCCCCTCCATCTCGGTCTAAGAAGATGTGCATCCATATAGAATAAGTTCCCAAATAGCCAGGTATTCACAGGGATGTCCCAGCTAGGTACTTGGGCAACAGAGGAATGGGTGCCTGAACTGAACTTGTCCCATAGTTACTTTGTTGAATATCTTAATCGTCACCATAGAATTAATATTTTTAACATCAACATAGGGATTTAATAGTTTCCTGTTAATAATTACATTAAGAATAGCTAATGTTTATGAAAATGCATGCCACTTTTCATTATTTTTCCATTCAATGTATGTCTGATCCTCACACACCTGACATTGGTACCATTATTATTCAAATTTAAACAATACAAATTTTAAACTAACGAGCCTGAGGCTCAATATGGGCAGCACACTCAAGAAGACAAGGTGTTCTATTTTATTTTTATAAAACAAGGTGTTATGAAATTATGGTTATCTTTCAGGAATCAAACAACAGATGCCCTAGTAAATAATAAAATGTTTGATTTCCTTCTGAACAGGATGTGGCCATACTGTTTTGTCATGAAACTCCTGTCTAGTCGAGAACATGCAGTGCAAGGTCTTAGTTTCAAAGGAGTGCTGAGTTCGGAAATGTGTCTGTCCTAATCCTGTGACCCCAAGGGATCAACAAAAAAGGAATTGGGCAGGCAGCAGAGGACACAAGATTCAGCTTAAGATGGAGAAATGATCGTATCTCTCTGGTGGGTGGGGGAAGTCATGCTGACGCTTTAGTTTTGTTTCTGCTGTTGTGATAAAGTACCCTGCACAAAAACAGTGTTAGCAAGAAAATGGATTGCTTACAGTTCCAGTTTACACTTTATCATTTCAGGGAAGTCAAGGCAGGAACCCGAAGCCGCTGGCCACATCCCCAAATGCAGAGACAAAATGTGCGCACACGTGCCCACTGCTCATCTCTCTCCACGATGCAGGATCCAAACCAGGCTAGGTATGATGCCACTCCTGCTGGCTGGGGTTTTCCCACGTAAAGTAATGCAATCATGACAACCCACTCCAGGCACGCCCACAGACCAACTTGATCCAGAAAATCCCTCACTGATACCTTCTTTCCAGGTGATTATGAAAAGCTGGCATTAAAACTATCACAGTTAATTTCAAATCTTTGTAGAATATCTTGGCTAGCCAATCCATTTCCTTTTCGCCCACCTTATGCTCAAATAGAGTTCCACAGACGGAATTATAATCTTCACTCTCTTTGGATTCTTTTAAAGCTTACTGGATCCTTGTAGGTTGGTAAATTAGTTAAGGAACTCTTCATTTGAAGTTCTCCCACTCTGTGCTGGAGGCGTGGCTTGATTGAAATAGTGGAACTGTCTATTCAAAAGAGCCTGATTGCTGAATGTGACCCTTTAACAAAAGATCTGTAGGACAGTGAGGAGTCTTTGATGTCACAAAGCTTTTTCAAACTTTGCCACAGAATTAAACATTTCTAAGAGCAAGTATGTCAGAATCCTGTCGGGTATGATGACGAACTGATCTTCAAAGGAGCTGAGGAGGTGAAAGGTGACATGGAGCCATCAGAGGGAACAGGGTGGACACAAACTGGAGAAACACAGAAACCGCCAGGACAGAGGAGGAGACAAGAGGCAGAGCAATGGAGGACGCAGCCGCAGCTGAGATCCTGCACCTCTGCTCTGGAGGCTCAGCACACGTTCCCACATTTAGAGGCATTGGAAGGAAACCGTGGGAACTGTATGCGTGTGCCTAAAGCCCTGTGCCCTCTGACCACTCTCAATGGCTCACGGTTTCCCACGGGAGCTGTGTGCACTGCAGAGGGTACAGTGAGTGATTCCCTCTTAGCACCCAGGAGAACAGTTGCTTCCGTTTGTACTCAGAGACCGCCACCAAATCTGGTTGCTTTCAGTAATATGTCATGTAAGTTTTCTTTTTCAAATTTAATTGTCTCTCTTCTTATGACCTCAAGGCAGAATTAAAGAGCTAGTGGGTTTCAGATATTGAGTTTTCATCCCATCCACACAGTAGCTCATCTTGCGTGGACAACTATAGTGTGTCTCAAGCTCATTTGTCTTGAGAGCCACACTCTCTGCACAGGTGATCATTTACTGGTCTATCCTACATCACTGCTTCCTAGAATAGTTTTTCCAGATTCTGTGAAATGTATAAACCTGTAGAAGAAACCCTCTTTGTATCTCTACAAAGTTTTTAAAACTGATTTTTTTCCCCTGCAAGCCCGTGATAACAGAAAGACACACTGACTTTGCAAGCTACAGTATGAACCACCAGGTGATACTTGCTCTGCCCAAACCTAGTAGCAGAGGTCAATTCTAATTGCACAATGGCCACAGTTTATCTTAAAGACAACATTTATCTGAAATACACTCAAGCCGACTTTTGAAAGACTTTTGATTGGTTTTTAAGACCTGAACATTTCATCAGCAGCCTTGTGCCCCAAGGCAACAGTCTGTACTTTTTAATTGTCAGTCTACACAACAATTTGGGTGTGTTGTTTCTAATGTCTCAAAATACGAGCTTAAGGGCTGGAGAGATGTTTTAGCCAATAGCAACACTTGCTGCTTCTGC
Organism: Dicrostonyx torquatus; assembly: GCA_028555095.1. Lineage (NCBI taxonomy): Eukaryota > Metazoa > Chordata > Mammalia > Rodentia > Cricetidae > Dicrostonyx > Dicrostonyx torquatus. Next base: position 1,325,724 of record JAQHUG010000217.1, read on the forward strand.
AGAGGACCTTGGTTGAGTTCCTAACAACAACATGGTAGCTCGTAATGATCAGTGACTCTAGTGTCAGAGAATCTGGTACTTGATCTGGCCCCTCCTGGCACCTTCACACATGTGGTGCACATAGATTCATACACACACACACACACACACACACACACACTAAATACATAAGCAAACATTTTTAAAAAGAAAGTTACCATGAGAAATGATGAAGGATCTTAGTCTGACTCACTTTCCCTCGATGATCCCTGGTTTTCCCATCTGTTGCAAGAGATTCCCAGGTCTGCCTTAACTACTCATGAAGTGTTCGGAGGATCTGGAGACTGATGTATATGACATATATTTCCATGTGGGGTAGGAGGCTATGTTAACATGCAGAATTATTATCAACCCATGAGGTCTGAGAGGACGACTCAGAAAGCAAAGTGCTTGCTGTGTAACGGGAGGACACGAGTTGAGATTTGCAGCGCCTGCAAGAAAAGCATGTTCCCGTAGCCCAGGACTCAGAGCTGAGGCTGGAGGCTCTCTGGGGCCTGCTGTCCACCCAGTCTCACTGAATTAGTGCATTCCAGACTCAGCAAGATGGACTGTCTCAGAACATGAGGAGGAGAGCAGGAGAAGTACCAAATGTCAGCCTCTGGTCTCTACGTACATTCAAGCCTACAACACTTGCACATACAAATAGATGCACATTTGCACATACCACATGTGCACACACATATGAACACTTACCACAAGCACACACATGTGCACACACATAATACCTGTGAATTTTGTGCATCAACTTTACATGGATAAAATGTTTATGCATTAAGGTGATTTACATTATTTTTTCAATTGCTTGTTCTGCTTTTCAAGTTTTTACCTTGTGAAAATGGAAGACAACACACATGATATTGGAACAGAGTCTCAATGTGTAAATATGTTTGCCTATTCTGCAGATGAGCCCTTTCTCCACAGTGTCACCTCCAGGAGAAAGAAAAGAGATTTAGATCTCTGTTTATTAGAATGAGCAAATTAAAAGAATAAAAGTGCTTCAGAAACTTATTCTAATAATCCATTCTAATAATTCTAATAATTCATTTTCAAATAATGAATACTTGATATGAATACTTTCATTGCTGGCCCCAATTCTCCAACATACTTTGACTTTGCTGTGAGTTTGTGAGATTCTGGGGTAGAAAGACACACTGTTACTGCATTCAGTAAGGAGTGATTTATGATAGATTGTCTGTACCCAGTTACTCTGTAAGAGTTCCTGGTGAGGTGAGTTCTCCAGGATCCTTTTATGTGTGGGTTTTAATTAAGGCTGAGAACTCACCCTCTTTGACTCTTATTTTATAAACTCAGCCTTTCTGTTCAGGTATTTGTCTCTTGTAAATGGAAGACACAATGCTAAATATACATGTGCCCAGAAAGAATATGCGTGCTCTGTTGCCTGCCCCTGCTGGGTCCATCTGCTCTGCTGGCAAGATGCCCATGGGCAACCTGGCCCATTTCACTGCTACAGAACCGCCAGCATTCCGAGGGCCCGTGAGTACTATACAGTGTGCAGAGAGCTAGATTTCTACATAAAGTCCTCACTGACCCGCATATGGGTCTGTTAACACTGACCACACGTGGTGCTCACGTGTCATAAAACAAGTGCTACGTGGGTAGCTCGAAAGGGGGCAGACTGAGCTAGCATCCCAGGCATCAGTGAATGTGGAGCATCTGCAAACTTCCGTGTTCTGCATAAAGGTACATGGTCCTCTGTCAAAGGGTTCTGTAGCTATCTGGGGCAGGTAGAAGGATATTTGGATGCAAACATCCCTATTCTGCATAAAGGTACATGGTCCTCTGTCAAAGGGTTCTGTAGCTATCTGGGGCAGGTAGAAGGATATTTGGATGCAAACATCCCTATTCTGCATAAAGGTACATGGTCCTCTGTCAAAGGGTTCTGTAGCTATCTGGGGCAGGTAGAAGGATATTTGGATGCAAACATCCCTATTCTGCATAAAGGTACATGGTCCTCTGTCAAAGGGTTCTGTAGCTATCTGGGGCAGGTAGAAGGATATTTGGAGTCCTTTCCTAGCTGTGAGGGCATGGAGGACCCATATAGTATGCCTTCTTTTTAACCTCCATTTTTAGATTAAAATGATATATTTTAATATATAGGTATTAGTTTATTGTTCCCAGATACACATATACACATGTGGAAAAAGTCTTCCTCTCAATTGGCATTTTCATACATATCAGCTTAATATAAATAATACTTCTGAATTGATGGTCTAGTGTGTCATACGAACTGTATCGCTGAGCTATATTACAGCCACATTTGATGCTATCAGCAATGCTCGATTTTGTCATCTTTGTCTTTGTTGTTATTTTGATTTGGATTATTGTCAATATTCCTGAACATTTTTATTGTTTTTAGTCTTTTGATTTGTTTTAGTTATACACCATTATTTTTTTTATAGTTTTTAATCTAGATCTGAAAGTATCAACTAAAGGATAGGAAGTGACGCTGAGAAGCTTTAAATAGAAAGATTATAGTTAAAACATTAAAGAGACATTGTTGCAGGAATAGCCCTGCTCTTTAGAAACACTAAGCATAATACCACACAGTAAATATGATCCTAAATAAAATGACTGACAGAGAACAAGATATGCAGAGACTTTATTGAAGTCTAGGGGGACACAAATTGACAGCATTGTTGCAAGAAAGTCCAGATGACCTCTGCTGCAATATTCATTCTTGCATGGGTCTTATGAGCACTCACTATGTACAGGCTACAGATAGACACGTTAACAAGAAGGAGATAAAAACTTCTTCTCTTGCTGCTTTCTTAACTGAGGGAGAAAGACAATAAACACTGTCACAATCCAGGTCATAAGAAAGACTATAAGAAAAGTGAAGATTCCAGCCAGGAAAGTAGGTAACTGCAGATTGTCCCATCTCCTTTCTTTCTCCAAATCCAAGCCCCAAGTCTCATCTTCAGCTCTGTGGCAGACTACCTGCCTCTCACTCTCTTCTCCCATTCTCAGGGCCCTAAGCTGGTACTAGTGGAACACCCTGCTTTTCACCCTCTTAGGGAACCCCTCAGCAACTCGTAGCTCATCCACATTCTTAAGTGTTAGTTTTCAATACATAGAAACACATCTTACCTGAAAACCCCAGTGGCCACACTTAAAAGAAACTCAGAAGCATTCCCGTACAAGGAAGATGCAGCTACCACACCCTCCTATGAACCAAAGAGGATCACAGAAACCAAGGAACAAAACACTTGCCCAACAAAAGTGAGATATCAGCACCTAAGATTATAATCATTCCAAATACAACTGCCTAGATGTCAGAATAAAAATAAAATTATTAATATTCAGGACAAAATATCTTCATGATAGCCTAGCAGCAGTACCATAGTAGGCTCTGAGATTTGCAACAGTTGAAACACAAGACAAAGACCTTTAAATAGCCTTCATGCTTATCATAGAGGTTGTTAAAGAATGCATGAACGAATCCCTTAAAGAAACCTATGAAAACA
>JAQHUG010000217.1:1364755-1388928 GCA_028555095.1 Dicrostonyx torquatus
GCAGAGATCCACAGCGAAACACTGGGCTGAGTCCCAGAGTCCAATCAAAGAGAGGGAGGAGTGATAATATGGGCAAAACAGTCAGGACTCTGATGGGGATACTCACAGAAACAGCTGGCCTGAGGTAGTGGGAGCTCATTGGCTACAAACTGCATTGGCCCAAACTAGGCCCTCTGAATGTGGGTGACAGTTGTGTGACTGGGCAGTCTATGGGGCCACTGGCAATGGGACCAGGACTTATCCCTAGTGCTTTAACTGACTTTTTTGAGCTCCATTCCCTGTGGATGGATACCTTGCTCAGCCTAAGATATAGTGGGAGGACCTTGGTCCTGCCTCACAGCAATGGGCTAGATTTTGTTGACTCCCCGTGGAAAACCTTACCCTCCCTGAGGAGTCGATGAGGGGTGTAAGGCGTGGGAGCCAGTGGAGGAGAGGGAGAGGGAACTAGGATTGATCTGTAAAATGAGAAAAGATTGTTTTAAAAAATGTATATAAAAAAGATTGGTTTCCTAATTTAAAGTCTGTTAGAAGAACACCGCTCTTACTATTCAATTTCCTCCAATGGGAATTACATTAATTTTTAAAAAAATGAATAGCAATTAGAAATATTTTCTTTCAGAAAATATCAAAGAAGAAAAGCATCCCAACTAATTTATGAGGTGATTGTTCTCCTGACACCAATACTAATGACAGCAGCACAAAGGAATAATGCAGGTCGATACTGGTCATGAATATGATGGCAATAAAGAATATAGAGATTTTTTAGTGAAAAGTCTTACTGTATCTTGTACGCTCTATTCAGTTCATATTCCTGGGAAGCCTGTTTTTTCTAAAGGAAAAATGAAGGAGGAGTGGGTCTGGGGGAAGAAGGAAGGTGGGGGAGGGGACTGGGAGAAAGAGGAGGTGGAGGTTCTGGGAGGAGTGGAGTAAGAAAAACTTTGGTTAGGATATGTTGTATTAGAAAAGAATGAGAAGAAAAATTGGAAAGAAAGAAACCAAATGAGGAAAGACCAAAAATAATGAAGAAAATTGATTAATAAATAGGATTGTCTATTGCTGCTTTTTAGTTGATCATGGATTTTGTCTTTATTTTTGAGAAATTCCTGCTTATATACAATGCAGCATGATAGCAGCCCCAGGTTTCCACTCTGTGTTCCCTCTGACCTGTCAGCCTCAGAACCCACAAAATTCTGTTGACCATATGTACGTAGAGGTGCGGCCATTCATGAAATGTGAGAAGTCTATCAATGGTCACATTTTAGAAAATAATAATTTACCGTCTCCCAGCAGTTATCCAGTATCATTAGCTCCTCGGTAATGTATGACCTGGAGATTGTCAATGTTTTTTGACAATAGAGACAAATAATTCTAAAATTTGCATGTCAAAACAAGGGAACTAGAGTAGCTGAAGACACTTGAGAATAAAGTGGGAAGTACCCATCTAAATGATTTCAAGATATGAAAACATAGTCAATATCATTAGACATCAAGGAAATGCCAATGAAAACCACAAAAAGACATTACTACCCACCTAACATGATGGTTAAAATAGATACAACAATAACATACAACAATAACAACAAATCTTGGTGAAGATTCAGAATCAGTCCCTTATGCATTATTGTTAACAGTATAAATTCATCATGGAAGAATTTGGTAGTTTCAAATAAAAGAAGGCAAGTTATAGCTGGTATTTTTTGTCCCCCAAAATAACAACTCTGTTCAGACAAAAGAGGTTTTTGGAGAGTCACAGTAGTTTTTATTATAGTAACTAAAACCTGAGAAAAATTCAGTATTTTTGACAGTTGAATGCCTAAACAAACCATGTCACCATGACTGCCACGAAATGCTATTTATCCATAAAAGTTAGAAAGCGCTTTTTAAAAACATATCTTATTTTTGTTTATATGAGGTACATGTATTGGATTTTATTAGTATAAAGCTTTCAAGACATATTTAATCTACTCAAATCTTCAGAGAAATGTATTGATGAGTGTACAAGCAAACCCTGAAGTTCCATATGGTGTAATTCTATATTACTCTCCACAAATGGCAACATTGTAGAAATGGAAAATAAGTTATTCACTTCATGGAACTAAGAAAGGGAACTAATTGGAGTAAAGTTGTTATGGCCATGAAGGCACAGCAAGAGTTAGCCACATCATGATGAAATCTGCTTATCATTATATCAGTGTCAAAATTCTTCTGCAATACAGTGTTATGGTTTTGCAAGCTGATGCAAGATGTTGAAAGATTGGGGAGATAGGCAATGGGGCAATAGGTTCTTTGTGTATTATTCCTTACATGGCAGTTGCTGAATTATCTTAATACTAAAATGTTAAGCTAAAATGCGAGTTGGTTGCATTATAACTATGCAAGTTATATCTGTCAATAAAGAGTACAGCCGTAGAATGAAGTGGGATTTTACATGCATTTCTTTTAATAACTAATATATGGTAGTACAGTTTTGTCAATAGTAGTGAAGCCACTAGATATACACATAGTTGTTTTAAATTCTATATAATGTTGGCATAATCAAAGAAGTTCAGTAGACCCAGACTTTGTCCTCTGTACAGTCTTTGAATTGCTCTTAACCTGCAATGCTGTCAGGTAGGTCACCTTACGCATTCACTAAGCATCTACCAGTATTCCATGACTAAAGGCAATCCCCGCTAGAAAATAATGGCGTTATGCATTTCACAATTGGTTTATCCTTTTCCCTCTTCACTGAAGGTTTTATGCAAGAAATACTCTAGTAACTAATGGTTCCCCACCTTCCTAATGCTGTGACCCTTTATTATAGTTCCTCATGTTGTGATGACTTCCAACCATAAAATTATTTCATTGCTACCTCACAACTATAGTTTTGCTACTATGAAAATATCTGATCTGCAAGATATCTAATATTTGACACCCCAAGGGGTCATGACTAACAGTTTGGGAACCACTAAAGTCTAGTTGAGTTCTAAAACACAGATACTAGTAAGTCTACCTTTACATTAAATAATAAATAACATTAGTTGAATAAAACTCACTAATTTTATGTGGTACCAGTTAGGTATATCCACTCAAATTTTATTTTGTTTTAACAAGGATATGATAGAATTGTGTTTTTCTTCTGTTTTGTGGGGGCTGGGGACCTAGATGTAGTCACATGACTTTTCTTGACCAATAAAACATAGGAATTGTTCAGTATCACTTTCTTTTGGAAGACTTTACCAACTATAGTGATTAAACAGGGTCTGCATGTATCATTATAAAATATAATGATATTCAGGGGTTAATCAGTTTGTATACTTGAATGACAAAGATGGAGAATAGAATCTCTCATTGATCATGATGTACTATAATATTGGCAAAAATATTGTCATTTTCAATCATTATTATCATAGCATAATTGTGCTAATTATTTATATTTGATACACAAAAGCTTACAATAGGACACTGTAGTACAGCATAAAACTTTAAATTTCATTTAATGTATTATTCATAGGTGTTATCCATAGCATTATTTAATCTAAGGCATAAATATTAAAAAAAGTGAAATGAAAAAAATCAAGTCTTATATTTTTTTTTACAGTGAATAAATTACTTATGGTAAATGTACCTACAATAAATCAATGAGAGCAATAATTATTCTCTGATACCAGGCTATGTATAAGCAGAGCACACAAAGAGATAACGTATTACATGCTTCGAAGGGATAAGCCACTGAAAATATGACTATAACTCTCAGCATTTCCAAGAACTTCAAAGAAGAGACACAAACACTGTACATGTTCACCATTCATGAGTTCATGCTCGATGGAAGTCATATCAGTTGCTCACCGACATTCGCTAACGTTTGTAACTGGATGCTAAGCAAAGACCTTTGATTGCATTACCATGTCTAGCCAATTATCATTTCTCTTTGTTAATGATACGTTCCACAGAATTAGGTTAACCTTATTTTCTTAATATTTTAAAACTGCTTAATTTCCTCCACTTTTTAACCACAACAATTACATTGATTTCTGTCAAAAGAGCTCAATGCAAAAATTAGCAGAGTCATTTTCATTGTATCAAGGTAATTTAATGGAAGTTTCATGTTGTACTCAATTTGCAGTGTTTAGTCTAGACAGACACTGGGGAAAATAGTATAAGTGATGGTGAAGTCTGAGTTTATTCCTAGTCATAGAAGCTCTAGATATTATAGATAGTTCCCAATAATCTGAGATGCTAAATGTCACACTCTTAAATATGAGAACATTGGTGTTTCTAATATTCAAGTGGTCATGTTTTAAATTTAAGCATGTACATAATATAAAATGGGAAAATTTTTCACAATCTGGCCCTCATCCTTCTGATCTAAGCATTGTGTGTATATATATATATATATATATATATATATTCATTCTGTTTTATACATATTTAACTGGTTAAATATCGGGCAAAATGTGTTAACACAAAAAGCATTGTTTTCTTTCCATTAAATTTTATTAAAGGAAATAATTGAAGAAAAAATTAGGAGTCATGTTTCTCAGCACAGATGGAAATGGAGCCTGGAACCTCAATACTCAAATGTGAAGCCCATCTCTAACTCTTTTGACTGTGGCCATAACTATTGTTCTTATGTTTCAACTTTCCCTTCTTTACATAAAAATAAATAATTACAAGAAATACAGACATATGGCTATTTTGAGACATGAACTTCAATTAATTTATACAGAACTTATAGGTTAATATTCAACTTAGAAAATGATAAATGTTGTTAGTATTATGTTTTCTTTAACATAAACATTCCCCTCGACATGCTGCCCTTGGCCATTTCAGCAAATCTTAGGGACTAAGTGATGACTCAATTGCAATTCTATTTGAGACATTTTGTGACCTTAACCACAACCAAAAACAAAAACCATCATTTAGTTTGAGAGCACTTGTTTCTGCAAGGAAAGAAAAAGACTGGTGTTGATTCAACATACATAGTTTTTTGGGAATGGGGGTAACAACCAAATAAAGGTAGCAATTTCTCCATATGCTTTGAAGAGTATCAGACGGAGTTCTGTCATCCCATGCCATGTCCACAGGGCAGAATGAGGAAAAGGTTAAATGATAACCAAAGGGAGACTCAAATCTCTGACTCAGAAAATGATAACCAAAGGAAGACTCGTGTTTCTGACTCAGAAAATGATTCAGAAAATTGCGCTGCAAGCACTGCAAAGAACTGGCCTTGATCAACACTTGGCACAGGGCTCCTCTACAAATACTGTCACTTTCCATTTATTTTCTCTGTCCTATTTTGACTTCCAAGACCTATCCAGGAATCCTCTAACGCACATTGTCACTTAGCAAACATTTCAACTTGAAGACAATAATTTATTTAACAAGATCACTTTCCTAATGATCTTGTTAAAGCTGCTTCTTTGATAGGCCAGTGCTCACATGTCCTGACTCCTCCCGTTGTGCAGTGTTCCTTCCTGCTCCCTACCCAGCAGCAGCTATGAAGGACACTCTGCCCCCCAAAGAGAGGCAGTTCCAAATCCTCCCAAACCAGAGGGATGGGACATTGACTGGACAGTCAGGTCAGACACCCCACAGGAGACAAAAGCAGCAAGAGAATGCAGCTTCTGAAATAAGTATCAGAAGTCATAAAGTGGGAATATTTTTGAATCAGTTAAGAGAAGACACTGATATGCACTAGGGAACTTATGCCTTTCAAACAAGTAGCAATTTAGATAAGAATTTTGAAAATCTCATAATGTTGTGTCTGAACATTAAAAACATTTTTAATTTATATTTCATTTTATTTACACATTTATTTCCCTCTGATTTCCCCTCTTTTTATCCTGTAGGTTCGTGATGCATCTATTATGTCTTTTAGTTCAGTGGTTTCATAGTATCCCTAGTTTGGGTACAAGTGAATCTCAGCACCTATGTCTGTTTCCTGTGTTTTTTCTTAGGATCTTTCCTTCTGTTTGTCTCTTTTGTCCCATTCTGATGTATTAGTTTTTGTTTTATTTTATTTATTATATAAAATAATAATATTTTATTATTATCCCTTAGAAACCTGCTTGTTTTCTAATAAGAGACAGAAAAGACTATATCTGGATGGGAACGGAAGGGAGGAATAGAAGGAAGAAAAACCATAATAAAAATATACTATGTGAGAAATTTTTTCAATAAAATTAAAAAAAAAGTTTCTTAAAAAAAATAACAAAAAAGAAAATACAGGTTCAAAATCATGACATTTGTTTCTGGTGGCAAGCAATGCTTCGACCTCAACGTTGCATTCCAATGTTCACAAATAAACATCTAGACATAATCCAGGCATGCCAGGTACAGGAGGGACAGCCACGGGAGAGTTGGGTTATATTTCATGTCTACAGATCTTGTTTTCATGGTCGCATAATTCAGTTGGATCTTAGAATCTTTTACTTATAATTTTGAAAGCATGAGTTTAAAATTATGCACACTGACTCTAATTCAAGTGAAAGGCAAGAATGAAAGGCAATCCATGAATGTCAAAACAAGTTGAAACTTTCTTATGTGGAGAAGCAATTACATTTACTTTAAAAATAACAGATGAAGACTTAAAGAGAGACATCTGTCCCCAAAAGTGTATTTTATAATATCTCTATGATAAGCTCAAGTGAAGAATACTCTCTAAACATGTGATGCTGGGGTTGAGCCCACGGACACTTTTCTTTTCATCGTGGTTCATTTCAAGCAAGTGGATATGCTTAAAAGCAAGTGGATTTAGAACTAGTGAGAAAACTTGGTTTCCGTCTTTGTTTTTACATAATTGTACAGACAACTGGCTAAAAGACCGGGCATACACAAATGCCCTCAAAACACAGTCTCTCTTTTCATCAGTGCAGTTGAAAGAGAATTGCATAACTCTTTTCCTTGGGTGCCCAAACCTGTCAGATTGATTGCATTGCAGATAATGGAACTTATTAAAACTTCTGCAAGATGAAAATGGTATTCTGAAGAGCAAAAAAGTCAAGTATGGAAAATCCAGTTTTTAAATGAATAGACTGATAACGCAGGAGGCTTATCCCTAATTGTAAGCAAACACATAGCTTGAGTCACCTCCCTGAATGGTAGTTACGTTAGTGATAAGTCTTAACTACTGCATTTTAACATTGCTGTTACATGCATTGATCTATAATAATTCTAGGAAACTTTGTGAACTGTGTCAAAAGTAAACTAGTCAATGGCATTAAAACTACAAAAAGAAATCAGTTGTGTTGAATGTACCCAACGAAGAGGTTCATCTTCAGGAAGTTTTAGGTCACTTTTCATTCCTCCTAAGCTAAATGGGCTCTGACAGGTAATAACGATGCAGCCCTGGGGAAGTTATTTTGCCTGAACAGCCTTTGTGGAAAAAAGGTGGCCGCTATAACACAGCCCACCTCTTACTCCAGTCGAAGAATCAAGAAACATGATAAACTAAACAATACTGAACTGTTTAAGATGTGGAGACAATGAAACAAGCAAAGTAATAGTAACTACATACGCCTCAACAATACAGGTATTTATGTCAAAAAGACACAAATCAAAATTAACACTAGAAGTGAAGAGCGGTAAAAGGAACCTTTAAGGCAAACCTCAACTGAGAAGCTATTTAGGAGAATAAACCATTGGGGTTCTCCTCTATTGCTAGTATACATTCCATGCCCTGCTTCAAGTTCCACCCTTATCCTCCCAAAAGCTACCATGTCCCAAGGCTGTCCAAGAGCAAAATTGTAAGGTCAAGCCCTAATGATACCTCGTCCCAGCATCCCTTTGCCAGTCTCCTCTGTTTGGCTTTGGGCAGTTGACAGAGTCCTCCCCCTACCTCACACTTTGGGTACCAGAATGAACATTTTGGCTGCCCTCTGTCCAGTCCAGAACTCAAAAGTGGGCAACAGGCTAGGAAGGATGGAAGCAGACAGGGAGCCCCGCAGTCCTCACTGCCCACTCGTGCTTAGCGCTTCGCGCGGCCCCGCGCCGCACTGCAAAGCCCGCCCCACGCGGCCGCAGGAGACACCGGCGCGCGGGTTTCCCGGTCAACCCCGGCCTCCCCCACTTCTCTCCAGACTTCCCCAGCCTCAGTGCCATCATCAGCGGGGGCTGGTCACGCCGCCTCCCAGCAGCACAGCCCACGACAGCGACCCCGAGAGCAGATCCCGACGGAACACCTCATCCCGCGGCGAGGGCCGGGGAGCCGTGGGCAACCCTGGCCTCGGGTGGGCTGCAGCGCGGGGATCCTTCTGCCACGCGCATCCCGCCGCAGCCGCCGCCGCCCCGCGGGCCCAAGGCGCCGCCCCGCCGCCCTGGGAGGCGCCTGCTGCAGTCCCAGTACCCCGCACACGCTGGGCGCGGGTGCACAGGTGGGAACCCCGCGAGTGGGCGCCCGGGCACAGCCCTTCCCCGCAGCCGAGGCTCCAGACTTTGCCAGGCGTCTGCCCTTGCTAGGGCACCCCGGTCCCTGCGCAGAGGCGCCGCGCGTCCTGGCGCCTCCCGGGCTCCAAGGATCCGGGTTAGGGACAGCGCCACAGCAGAGTCCCTGAACCCACTCCTAGCCTCGCACCCCGACCCTCTGAATCCCTGAGCTTTCCCCCACCCCGAGCCGTCAAGGAAGCCGTCACCGCGCACACACACCTTGCAATGGATGGGCGCCTGGGTCACCCACTCGCCAAACTCTTAGAAGGTGTCCATCGTCTGCAGGGAGGTGTGGGCCTTGAGTGGGAGCCGCTCTCTGATTATTTAGTAATGTTGGAAGTGCCGGGTCCGCTGCCAGAGTTGTGGGTCATGTGGGCACAGCGGAGGCTGGCTGCTGCCTGTACCAGGGTTTCCTGAGGATCCTGAAGCTATGATCTCATCCTCCTCATCCGCCTCCCCCGCCCCTCTCCACGGACGCGCACGCACAGCACACACACACACACACACACACACACACACACACACACACACACACACACACACCCTCGTGCACACCCCCGCGCGCGCACACACACTCAGATTGTGTGGCACTAGCCTCTTCTCTGTACCCAAATATTTCTCCTGGAAAATACAGTGTTTATACTCCTCATTGAAAAAAAAGAGAAAAATCCTTCCAAATGAAGGTTTTTCTCTTTCAAAGCTTGATTTATGTGCTTTGTTTATTTTCTACAGTTTTCTACCCTCACGTGTAGGGGTTTGAAGCAGCGTCCGTATTAAAATTAAAAATAACCATCTTTATACATTGACCCAGATTTTGATACAAACCCAAGAACTCAAACAATGCAATTTCCATTTAAAATAGAGGCAAGGACACACCGGGTTTGAACATGGAATACCAAGTACATCTTATAGTGTGAGGAGGTTCTCTATCCCAGGCTGCAAAGATTTCCCAAGCATTACCTCATTTATTTACAGAGCATCTTTGCAGAGGAGGTGGCTGCGAAGGCAAATAGTATTAACACTTCAGAGGCAGAGAAGCACAGGTAAGACAACATAACCTATGCAAGCATACACAAGTTGGTATCTCACCTTAAATATTAATTACACACCCACCCGGAGATTCCTTATGCGTCATAACCAATTCCTAGAAGAAAGGTTGCTGAAAGCAGGGAAAATATTACTTTTGTTTTTTATCAACAGAAATTGGAAATCCTTCCTACTGTATGTTATGTTTGCATATAATCTTCTTTGTGCATTTGTATGTATCTCCAGTTTTATAGTTTTCTATAATTTGATTTCTTTTGTATGTGTACTTTCATACTTATTTGCATTTTTAAATTACCTAGATAGCAATTTCAAGCAATTTTAGTCAGTGGGTTTGGAGTAGTCACCAATTTCAAAATTGTATTTCATTCAAAGCCTTTTAATGCCTGGCATATATGGAAAGATGTGTTATGTTTTGAAGTAGATGAAGAATATAAGTACAGGGGATCTATTCTCCACCAGCTTACAATGAAACGTATATGCTGACTGACTGGGGATGGCAGGCTCTGTTATTTTGTTTTGTCACAAAATAGCACAAATTACAGTTTCTCTTTTCTCTTGGTGGTGTCTGTTTCCTGTTCAAATCCTGTCAATCTTCTGTGTTCCGTGTTTGTCGGTTAAGACCTGGCTTCTAAATGGCCAAAGGAGCGTGTTTCACCTGATAATTCCTTAGCTATGCACCACGCTCACACAATCAAGTTTTATAATTGTGAAAATTCTCAGGGAAAGCACATTTGGTTATTTCTATTCGGGTGCAGATTTTAAAAAAATTAGCAGCAAATTGCATCTCTGGTAATCCAAAGGGAAGAAAAATAGTGAATGAGAACATGGCTTTGGGATGGTAGTAGAGGAGAAATCAGTGCAAAGATGAGAAAGAGGGATCTGAGTTCCAGGAGGAAGAGTGAAGCAGCTTTTCCAGGGAAAAGCACACTAACTGGTTATCCAGTACCAATGGTCAGCTCTGAAAACATCCATACAAGTAACATGGCACAGACTGAGCAGGGTATATTTAGGCACATACACACACACACCCCACCCCACCCCCACATATATATATATATACATCACGTAACAAATGGTATGGATTTGAAAGAGCGCAAGGATGAGTATAGGGGAGGGTTTGGAGAGGGGAAGGAGAAAAGAAAAATAATATAGTTATGTTATAATCTCAAAAAATAAAAAAATGAAATCAGACAAGTTTAATGTGAATGCAAATATTTTCTAAATTTTGCTTCATGGAAAATAAAATCAGAAAGTTGTAGAGTCTTTTGTTCTCAAACCATCTATTTTGTTTGCTTTGTAAACTCGTGGAAATTTGGTTCCAAGGGCATAAGGCACTAGCCACTTAGGGACCTCCCTGCACTATTTAAATTGTTGGAAATTGAGTGGAAATAGTAAATACTTCAGAAGAAATGAGTAGGCTGGTTTACCAATGAAGTGTTGTAGGAAGAATGACAACGGACATCATGGCAAAGACACAATTTAAGAAGTTAACACTATGATTCAGGGAAAAAACTGGACACCCAAGGGCACAAGGTACATGAAATGGATAATGAAGAGGCAGGCTTGCAAACTGAAAGAAAAACAGTGATAGTTTGTAGTTTAAAAATCATTTCAGACTTTCATGTTGCTTATCCGAAGTCTTCACTGAGCCTTGAAGTCAGTTGAAGTAGCATCTTTGTGGGTTTGACTTATAAGGAACATGATAATTCTCTTTTTTTTTTCTGTGTGTGAGATGGAGATTTTCAATAGGGAAATATTCTTGATTTGTTTTTATTTGTATATATGTATGTTTATGTGTGCGTGCATGGCACATGTATGTGGATGCCTGAGGAAGCCACACATGGTTGGCTTCCAACTGCCCAGTATGAATGCTGGCTACTGAACTTGGGTCTTTTTGAAGAGCAGACTTTTTAACATGGTGATAAACAAAACTTATAAACGACATTATTCCTGGTTATATTTAACAGGGAAAATAAATGGTTTAGCATATTTTTTTTCATTTTTGGAAAACAGGCTGTAGCCACTATGAGACTTGCTTGTTCACCATATGTAGGAGGAAAGCTTGGTGAGTATGTCTGCTGATTTAGTATGTGCACAGCAGGTGTGCTACAGGCTATATGATGGCAATTGTTCTCTATGAAATGGTAATCACTTGTAGGCATACAGAATTAACGATTTTGAAGTATTTCAGACTCATATGACAGAAAGCTGAATTCAGAAAAGTTAAAAAAAAAAGCATAAAGATGCAGGGCTGCAGTAGCACACACCATTAACCCCAGCACTCGGGAAGCAGAGGCAGGTGGGATCTCTGTGAGTTCAAGGCCAGCCTGGTCTACAGAGCTAGTTCCAGGATAGCCATGGCTACACTGCAAAGCCCTTTCATGAAAACAAAAACAAAAACAAAAGACATGACTGCTTTGTGAATCGGGAACTCTCATGTGAGTTGAGTACAGACTGCAGTGTTAATTCTGCTCTTCCAAACTGTTGGTTAGATTTCAAAAATGAAAAATGCATTAATAGCCCAACACAAACCAAGGAAATAAATCAACTGAGGTGTGGTTTAATATTCATAGGATTCTTGTCCTTGTGCATACAAAATTTTGAGGCCAAGGTGGGCTCCTAGCATATTTCTGAGGACTGCCATTGTTCTTCTGTATTATAAAAACCATTGTCTACTGTAGGCAGAGTATTTCTGTCCAATCAGCTCCCAAATAACCATAAAGAGACTTACCATTAATTATAAATGCTTTTCCAGTAGCTTAGGCTTGTTACTAACTTGTTCTTACAACTTAAATTGACCCATATTTCTTATCTATACTCTACCACATGGTGGTACCTTTTTGCAGCATGGCAAGTTTATCTCTTGCTTCCTCTGAGTCTGGTTGGTGACTCTACCCTTCTTCTTTACAACCTCTCTTTGTCCACAAATCCCACCTAACTTCTACCTGCCCAGCCATTGGCCATCTAGCCCTTTATTAAACCAATGAAACAACACAAAATCACAGTGTACAAAAAGATTGCTCCACAGCAGCCCACCCTCTTCCAACAGATGTTCTGATTTCTTTTTGACTCCCAGAATGTTCAGCAACCTTCAGCTGTTCTCCTGTCTGTTAAGATAACCTAATGCTGGAACTCACCAGACATGAGACATTACATTCTGACCCCTCACAGGAGTGTGTGAATCGTGCCATAAGCACTCATAACTGTGGAGCACATCTGTGACTATTATGTTAGTAAGCGACAAAGGTATCCCCTCTGTTTCCTATGAGTATGCATATAAAGTTAATGTATAATTGCCTGAGACACTTTGTCCATGAGGTCTGGTGCAGTCAGCTGTTGACTGCAGATTGTCTCCTTATAATTCATGAGGTCACCTTCCAAGACCCCTAATAGTTGTGTGAAACAGAAGTGTACTGAGCCATATACACACCATGCTTTTATTTCCAGACATTACAGACTTATAAGCAATATTCCCCCTTTTCCCTTAAAAGACACATTTTAGGACTTCTCTTTGTCCTATCTAAACTAATAATCTAACCATTCTTTTATTTTGGGGCCATTATAAAGTCTAATACGCATTGTTTGAAGATGAAACGGAATGCCAGAGGGCTACCGAGTGATTGACAAGTGTGCACACACAGGATTGACACCATAGGATAATTCACACTCCAGGCAGGACAGAGTGAGATGGGGAAATATTTTATTAGGTTACTTTGCATGGGATGCAACCTAAACCTTGTAAACTGCTAGTTTCTGAAATTATACAGTCATGACTGACGTTGTGTACTTGGAACCATACAAAGGGAAATCTCAGGTAAGAAGACAGTGCTTCATCACCCACCTAGGCTCCTCTCTCTTAGGTAATGATGGCTTCTATCCTTGGTTGCTATCACAGCTCTATGGTATCTGCTCAGTCAGGGTCTCTCCTCCATTTATCGTCCCAACACCTTCAGAAGGCTTGCTACTTCCCTCTGTGGTATTCTCCTGGAACTGGGCTATGTGTTTTTAAAAGGAGATTGCAACCTAATACAGGTGTGTGTGGTTATATTTTTTTGCTTCCTAGTGTTATAATGGAAAAAAAATCTTACCATTTTAAGTAGCTATAGTTCTAGCTTATAGGAGCGATTTATTAAATACATATTATGGTGACTCACATCTCTCAATGGCATTATGGCAGCATTCTCTTATTCAGGTATCATTCATTTTCTCAATGGACCATAAACAAAACACAAATGTTGTAGATGAAACATTAATGCACTATCACAATGAGGATTTAGAGAGGAAAAAGCTTGTTGCTGAATGCTGTTCTTCAGGGGGTGCTTGGAAAAGTACCTACTTTGCTGATAAAACCATTTCATCACTATTTTTAATTGCTTCTGGGTTGAATTACTTGTAAGTGAATGCCTAAGAGTATAACCAAGGATAAAAGTTTGTAAATCAGGAATATCAATGGAAAATAAATTTGATCAATGTAATGGACAAGGAAAAGACCCCACTCAATTCAAATTTAACACAACTGTTACTCATGCTTTCTAGGGAAATGTCAGATGTTTTGATGATCATTTAGTAATATTAAGGAATGGCTACAAAATGAAAACTCAAAACAATTTTATATGTGAAAGTGGTTTGCTTTATTTTTTTCTTGAAGTGATTCATTATGAATAGGAAATAGGTCAGGATTTAAGACAGTGTCTCAGAAAGTCCAGACTGGCCTTGAACTTGTTATATAGTCGAGGGTGCTGCTGTCTTGAACCCTTAAGCCTCCACCTCTTGAATGCTGGGGTTACAGGTATTACATTGACCAATCATTAAATCTCTAAATACCGTGTAAACTGATAAAAATTCTTCACTTTCAGGGTACGCCGATGGCCCGGATTCATTGACCAACACAAAGTGAACTCAGTGGTATTTTGTAAACTTTTGTTTGTTTGGTTCATATTGTTTTGAGTGTTATTTTTGGCTTATTGATCTTTCTCTTGTTGATTTTGATTTCCATGTTTGTGGTTTTGTTTGTAGTTTGTGTGTGTGTGTGTGTGTGTGTTTCTTGGATTGCTTGTTTGTTTTCTTTTTTGGTGTGTGTATGAGAAAGGAAAGGAGGAGTCCTGGAATTGGGTGGGTAAGAATGTGGAGAGGACCTGGAAGGAGTTAGGGAAGGGGACAGCATGATCAAAATATATTGTGTAAATTTTTTTTCAGTAAAAATTAAATGAAATTTCGATGACATGCTGTGTATGTGTAAAGGTATCCTTGAGCTATGCAATGGGTTAAATATGTTAAATTAGGTCCTATTTCTTCTTGTTATATATTTTTCAATTCAATAGCAACAATATCGCAAGTTCTCTGGTCTATATTTTGTTTCAAATGGTTGGAGGGAAAGACTTAGAACTAGACATATCTTATAGCATACATCAAAGGAAATAGAATGGATCTGAATAGTGACTAGTTTAAGGAAGTATTCAGTATGGGAATAAGATAAACCCATCCCAAACAGTGACTACTGTTTTTCTACCATCATCCAAAGAGTGCTAATTCATATTATTTATCCTCTGGAAAGACTCATGATTGGACATTGGCTAAAAACTTGTGGTAATAATGTGGCCATTTTAAGCCTGCTAGACATCAAAAGTGTTCCTTTTTTTTTTTTACCCAGCACTCGTACATTGTATAGAATATATGGTTCCATGAATGCCAACTGTCTGATTTGCTGGTAAATGAAAGCAGCTAAGTTTTGACATGACCTTGCACAAAGTAGAAGAGAGGAATTTTTCTATTAATTATTAACTTCTTGAATGTTTTCATTTAAAAATATATATCCCTATGACAGCATTAAAGACACACATAATAATTTAAAGTTGATACATAATTTCTCATTTTATATTTGTACATATGTACACTTGGGTACATCTTACTATTTCTCTGAGTAACCCGTGTGAATAAAATATATATTAAATTATGTCATTTAATAAACTGTAATTCTACCTTTTACTGACTCATCCTGAAATTCTCTGTGTTGAAACCAAATATCCAGTTTTGCCTGAGTATAGGTCTCTAAAAGATTAAAGAAAAAAGATTAAAGAAACTTCTAAGGCTGCTGTGGGCAACAGGATGGGCTGTGTCTTCATCCTTGCTGTCATGGGCAAAAGCACTTAGCTTTGTTGTCCCCTTTATTTGTGAAGATCATTATCTGTTATATTATCTGTAAGGCCAAGTGTTGCTAGTTTTGATTTTTGTTATTTCAAATACCTTGACTACACTGCTCCATAGTCTGTCCTATGTATAGAAAACCAGTCATTTCATCCATTTAACTAGTTTCTGTCTAGATTTTTTTTTCAATTTTTAGTTTTTATCAGTTTATCTATGATATGCAGATGAGGATTATTTTTCATATTCTATCTGGGGCTTTATTAAGAAACTGAACTCTATAAACAATTCTTGGTGATATGTAAGTGTGGCGTATGAATGCTTGTCTGTCTTATCCACGTGCTCCTCTCCTTTAAACTAATTACTTGCATGCTAAACTATTCCTCTTGCCCCACAAAACCATGGCAATCTGTTGCTATTTTTTATATACTAAGATTTTATTATTTATGTTCCCATTCAAGTTGAGGATCTCGTTTCCTGATCACTTAATGCCAAAGTTACAATTACTTAAATTTTTATCTATTCTACAGTCTTGTTAAAACTACACAGAATATAGGAACAATGCATATACATGGAGTGAAGAGATAGATATCTATACTACACTATCTTCTTTGATCTGAGACTGAGATTTTTCAATGATATTCCCAAGATACTACAATGTACAACAATTAAAGAAGAAAATCACGGATCCTAGAATGTATCCCCGTATGTTTGAGATCTAACCTCGTAGGACTGAAAGCATGCATCAGTTGTAGAGTGTTTGTCTGACTTGTGTAAATCCTGGGTCTGCCTCCTCAGCCTCATATATAAAATCTCATGATAAAAACCCTGGAAAACAGGCTTCCCCGAGCTTCATACATAATTTCCAGAATACTTTTAATTGGGGAGATAGAGAGAGCTTAAATATTATTATTCCATGGTAAAGCAAAATTGTAAACACGTAGGCAGCAATCAAATGATTGCAAAGCTTTGCATATTGTGACAGATCATGATGTCATATTTGTACCATTAGTTTCAAGTTTCAGATTTTATATGTGTGTGTGCTTGTGTGTTTATTTGTATATACATGTAGGTTAGAGAACAACCTCAGCTGAGATTCTTCAGGAACTGTCAACCTTACTTCTAAAAAATTTTGTTTAACATATAATGTGCTTATATTATGAGGCCCTTCCTGCATTCCTTCCCATTCAATTCTTCCCATATCCTCTCTGCCACTTTTTCCTTCCAACTTAATGTGTTTCTCTTGTCTTTCTCTCCGTCTCTCTCTTCCGCAGTCTCTTTCAGTACTCACTGAGTTCATTTCATGCTACCTGCATATATCATCCTGAAGCATTGGAAAAACTACCCCTTTATTTCTTTTAGACAAGGTCTCACTATGTAGCCCTGGGTGACCTCTAACTTACTATGTAGAGCGTATTGCTCTCGAATTCAGAAAGATCAGCTTGCTTCTGCCTCTCTACACTGAGATTAAAGGCATGTGCTGAAGCACAATTAATAAAAACTCGGGGTCAGAAATTGGGGTTCAACCTAAAGATCTGAAAAGCAAAGCGGTCAGCCACTGGTTCTTACTTCGACCTTCATCTGAAATGGTGATCCTGCCTCCAGGAATCTCAGAATGAGACTGTCTGTTGAGAGCTGTTTCATCCCATTTTATAATCTCTAGGGCTGGGATTAAAGGCGTGCACCACCTTCATTAAAGGCATGCACTGACCAATTTCTATGGCAACGAGTGTGGCTCCTGGGATTAAAGGTGCACATCATTATGGCTGCTGAGATTAAAGGTGCATGTTACCATAACCTGGTCTGTAAGGCTGACCAGTGGGACTGTTTTAATCTCAGATCTTCAGGTAGTCTTTGTTTATTAAAATACAGTTGAAATGCCACTACGATGTGCCAACATCCCAAGCTTCAGTTTGATATTTGAAACAGCCTAAAACTTGCTAAACTGACCAACCAGTCTCAGAGTTCTGCCTCCCTCTCTTCCCTAGTGTCAGCACTATGAGTGTACTGACTTTATTATGCTTGGTTTTATTATGTGCGTTTGAGGAACCAAATTTAAGACCTGCTGTGTGTGTGAGTGTGCGTGCATGTGTGTGTGTGTGTGTGTGTATGTGTGTGTGTGTTTGTGAACTTTAAAAACTGAACAATGTCCTCCACCCATATATTATATTTTCAAGTCCCTGAATCATTATATATATCTAGAACAGGAGCTCAGGAACTACTGACCTATTAATAGTGTCACTTCCATTTTCTCCATAGTATCAGACAAGTTTGATCAGTTCAGCTCACGAGTGTTTGAATGTACATTCGTTTATACAGTAAAGATTATCTCTTGATAATAACCATAGTTTGCTGTTTCAGATTGCACCACTGATTTGCTCTGTTAACTGAGCTAGGTTGTAGGACATTTTTTTCTATTGTCGCTCTTAAAGTCGTGATCACTGCATTCAAGAAATACTTTGTCTTGATAAAAGCTTCCTACATAAAAAGGAGCTGAGCTCTGATAAATCAGAAGACCTGGATTACAGTGTTTCAGCAATGCATAGGCATAAAAGAGACATTATTAAATGAAGTATGCCTAAGAATAAATTAAAAGCACAACCAGCAACACATACAAATGATGAGGATCTTATTTTTCTAGTGTAATGCCCAATTTAACATTTTTTTTGGCGTATTTTTTGAAGAATTGTTTTATTTCAAATTAGAATGGATGTGTCCCTGGCTTCTCATCATCCGGCTTCTGTTTTCCAATATGCACAGTGTATTTTCTCTCATATCTGCTTATGCTTCGAATCAAGTCTCCAAAACGAAATTCAGGTTGCTCTGTTCCCTATACAATTTTCATTTGAATTAACAGAAATGCAATCCCCTCCCTCAATACAAATACTCCCTCAGACTAGCCATGGCCCCTTTTTATTAGTGCTGTGAAGCACGATTAATAAAAACTCAGGGTCAGAAATTGGGGTTCAACTTGAAGATCTGAAAAGCAAAACAGCCAGCCACTGACTTTTACCTTGACCTCAGTCTGAAATGATGACCCTGCCTCCAGGAATCTCAGAATGAGACTGCATCTGAGAGTTGTGTTCCCCCATCCCCATCGTATATTCCTCTATAGGACTGGTATCAAAGGCATGCGCCACCTGATTTCTATGGTAACTAGGGTGGCTACAGGGATTAAAGGTGTATGTCATTATGGCTACTGGGATTAAAGATGTGTGTTACCATAATCTGGTCTGTAAGGCTGACCAGTGGGACTGTTTTGGTCTCAGATCTTCAGGCAGTCTTTATTTATTAAAATACATTTGAAATACCTCTACAGTCCTGTGTGTCAGCTAGGTGCCCTGGGTCCCCTTGTTCTCAGTGCTTTTTAGGATTCAGTGCTGAATCCTACTGACATCACCTTGCCTGATCTATCATTAGCTCAAACCTATTCTAGAAAACATCCTCTCTATTGATTCTTGTCCTCCTGCAATCACTCACCTTTATTTCATTCCCAAATGGTTAACAGCAAGTCATTCCTTTAAAAATCATTATAGTTTTAAAACTTTGCAGGAACTCTCCCTTATTAGTACAAGACAACACAGATTCTTGAGTCTCATATTGTAGTATCCTTATAATTTGGCTGCATCTAGCCAAATTGTGAAGTTATACCTCAAAGTAATTTCAATACAAATCCTCTTCTGCTATCTCCTGACTCTTTCCCAAAAATCCACGCATTTTTTCCCTCTTGTGCCTTTTGCCATTTTTCTAGCCTCTTTTAGAGTGTGTCCTATGTTGTCCCTGTGGAGATAAACTTAGAGGAAATCAAACAGTGAAACATTAGTGAATTTAGCTCAAGATCTTACTGTTTCTACCATTTTAGTACTGTAGAAATGAAAATTCAGAAAATTTCAGCCTTTTACAAATATCTGAGGGACATCATTGCTGAAAATAAGTTATCTTGAAATTTGTGGTTCATTACCCATCTAACAAATTAATTTTGTATTAAATTAAAGATTTAAAGATTTCCCCCAGTTTAATAACTGTGACTCATTAGCTGTCTCAAGGAAATTCAAACAAAGCTAGATTTCCTACATGTTCACTAAACTTGATGCTGATAAGCTCTGAACTCACTTATTATTGAAGTATTTTTCTTGGTCTCAAACAAGAGTTCATTTTGGTACCTCAGTGGTGTTGGAGACTTGTCTGTTTCTGTCAATCATGTTTTAAATAAATGCTGATTGGCCAGGTAGAAAGTATAGGTGGGTCAACCAGACAGGAAGTAGAGGCAGGGCGATGAGAACCTCTGGGAAGCAGGAAGCTTCCAGGGCATTCCTGCGCAGATCACCAAGGAGGTAACAATGTAAGCTACCCAGCTGAGAAAAGGTACCGAGCCATGTGGCTAACATAGATGGGTTAATATAAGTTATAATAGCTAGTAAGAAGCCTGAGATAATGGGCCAATCAGTTAATAATCTAATGTAGACTCTCTGTGTGATTTTCTTTGGGGCTTGCTGGCTGTGGGGTACTGGGCAGGACAGAAACCCCAACAAGCAAGCCAGCCCTCATGTTACACCTCAGCAGAATCATGATCATCGACCAGTCAAATGTAGGACCTTGAGTGGCATTTTACAACCTCCGAAACCTTATTAGTCCGTAGGTAGTTGGTAAAATTAAATAATTATAAAAATAGGTCTATTAATGACTAGTAAGAACAACACCTATAGGATCTAGTGAAGAAAAGAGGATTTTTCCCTATAATGAGGAAAATGGTATCTGGCAAACATAAGCTTTTTCCCACTGACTTGACAATAACATAATCCTAATGATATTTTTGCTCACGTAATATTTTATTAGCTATATTTCTTTATTATAGAATGAATAATTTGCAAGTATCGTGATTTTGTCTGACTTGAGTTAGAAGAGTTGTGACTTTCAGACAACTGGTATAGCATGGCTTTGGAATTTAAAATATACAATGTTTGTAGGTATTTGATGTTAACTTGTTAAAATTTATGGACACAGTGTCTTCAGATGACAATGTATAATAAAATAACATGCAAAATTTCAGTGAATAATCAACATCAGCGAGATAAAGACACTTGAAGGAAATGTTCATCTCAGTGAATGTCAGCATGGCAGATCATTTGCCACCTCCTCAGCACTGCAACGCCATTAGTACACCCCAGAGTTTAGAATCGGGGAAACAAATGGCAGGAGCGATGGGAATCAGGTAAATAAGTATTCGTCATGTTTATTGACTGTGTACATTTTTGAACCAATAGAACTCATTTAAAAATGGCTAAGATTGCACATGCTGTCAAACAGGGACCCAGTGGAAACATATTTCTGAGAAAATAAAGAAGTTTGCATATCTATGATGTTAACCTTAATTATCAAACTTGATTAAATGTGAAAGCAACCAAGAGTCAAGCCTCTAGGTGTATCTAGCAGGGCATTTCCTAAATGATTAACCAAGGGGAGTTGGTGGGAACTCTCCAGGGGTGGCCTAGATAGAAAGATCTCTGAGGGAAAAAGCATTGGTTCTTGTTTGCTATGGTGGCTGATCTTGGTTGTCAACTTGACAGATCTGGGAATAGAATCCTCAGCTGAAGACTTGCCTTCATCAGTTTGGACACCAGTTTGCATGTCTTTGAGCAGTTTCTTAATTGCTGATTGATATAGACAGGCTCAGCCCACTACATCTTCACTAAGCAGGTAGGCCTGAAAGGTACCTGAATGTGAGACAAGAACAAGCCAGTTCGCAGCCTTCCTCTTCCAGTACTTTGGAATTCCTGCCCTGCTTGAGTTCTGGCCCTAACTTTCTTCAATTGTGATCTGAAAGTATAAGCTAAATAAACCCCTTCCTTCCCAACTTACTTGTGGTTAAAGTGCTTTATCTTAGCAATGGAAAGTAGCTGAGACATCGCCTTCACTTCTTGCTGGTAAGTGTGTCTAGCGTGTTGTTATTACTCTGGATGACTTCCTTCACTGACATCACAACCCAGCTTCTTAGGCTTTCCCATGTGGATGGAAGGCCGGGGACTCTCTAGGGAGTCAACAGGTATTCAGTTGGACTGAATTAGAACTGAAAAGTAATTCAGCCTCCTGGATTGAGCACTCACTCTCAGCAGAAACAGGGTTCCCAACTTCTTCAGTGTGTTGATGGACATTTTAAACTACCATGCAATCCAATTTAATAAATCTCTTTCATACTGGAGATTCATTCTACAGATTCTGTTCATTTAGAGAACTCTAATACAACACCCAAGTCTATAGCACTGCTATAGGAAATGAGGCAGAAGTTGGCCAGCAAGCACTGTTAGTGGTTCAATTCATCTGTATTTTCTGCAGAGAATCTAGTCATTCTGTTTAGTGAGTTGCAACACTGATTATGATGTTGGTGATAAATTTGCTGAGGAGATTAAATTATATCTGGGTGCACTGTTTTCAATTTGGGTCTAGAATTATACAATTGAGGATTAATTGCATCAACCCCAAACTGTTAAAAGGATATTCACAACAGCTTTACTCGTAACTGCTCAAAACTTGTTACAATCCCTAAATCCAAAATCCTAAGAATAAATAAATAATGTGTGTGTGTGTGTGTGTGAGAGAGAGAGAGAGAGAGACAGAGACAGAGACAGAGACAGAGAATATAATTGGTGTCTTTTCTTGGATCCAAAGAATTGGGATTGTTGTAATTTATTGGTGAATGGAAGAAGAGACGTGTATATATACACGTATATAGTGGAATGGCATTCATTTTATGAAAAAATGTGTTCTGTCACTCTTGGTATGGATGAGCCTGGAGGATACCATAAGTCAGATACAAAAAAAAATCACATGATCTCACATGTGAAATATAAGCAACTGGGACTCATGAAGTAGGGTACGGAATTGCATTTAGCAGAGTCTTAAAGAGGGGAAGGCAGGGAAAGGGAAAATTTAGCTAAAGGTGTAGTTTCAACTGAACAGAAAGAATAAGAACTCCTTCAGAGAATAGTGGCTATAAACTATTAAACATAGTGCAGGGTCAATTTCACATATTTTTTTAGGAGGGGTCTCACTGTGTAGTCATGATGGCTAGCCTAGAACTAGCTACATATATCTAGCTAGTCTCAGATTTACTCATATCTGCTTTTGTCTGCTTCTGGGGAGTACTGGGAGTAAAGGCCTGTGTTACCATTCACCAAAAATATTGGCAAGTGAGGTGACATATTACTTAGCAGGATTCAAACTTTCTGCAATGTGAACATACAGCAAACCTTCGTACTCCATAAATTCATAAAATTTTAAAACCTGAATTTATAAAAAGATTAGAGTGGGGATTTTGATCTTGGAGGCCAAGTGTGGATGAGTGTTCATGGGAGCTGCATTTAGAGCTACTACTTCTATGGAAGGACCCCTCCCTGTGTGTCTCTAGAAAGCAGAAAGAAAGATAACACTGTGTAACACACCTGTCCACCAACACTTGTCCCCTCTCCAAGAGAGCCTGTCCTTAGCTGAGAAAAACAAATCATGGTGATAGAGACACACACCTATGGTTGGCACAGCTCAGATTCACATGCCTGAGATGAATAACATTAATAGGACGTGCAATTTCCTTACAAGATCCGAACTAAATGAAACAACTATGATAGTAAGAATTGATCATTTGGATTGGGTTGGATGAAGAAACAGAGCTAGTACTAATGACTTGATGGAGCAAGTGGGCGGCAGGACCAATGGTTTCCTCTGCGAGGTCTCCTGAATGTTTAAAGAAGAAATGGGGTCAATAAAGGCACCAAAAGACATGCAAAAGTGGGTCAAGAAAAAAAATCACAGGGCCTCAGTCCTACACGAAGAACTACAGGCAATTAAGGAACACTGAGAGCTAGAGAAATTGTCTTGCCCAGGGAAGACCACACCAATTGGCTGTTCAGTATCAAATACCTGAAAACATATGTAGAAGCAATGTTATACAGAAGAGGAGGATATATTTAGGAATCTTTTTATACACATATACAGATAAGCATGAAACAATAACTAATGAAAAAAGAGGCAACAAATTTGAAAGAAGCAAGGAGGAGAATATGGGAGGGTTTGTGGGGAGGAAATGGAAGGGGTAAATGCTGTAATTATATAAAAATCTCAAAAATAATAAAAGGGAAAAATAAAAAGGAAAAGAAAAAAGAAAATGGTACTAGTTATTCACAGTCTGGTTCAGAAAAGAGAAACAGAGGAAACACTTGGTAATTCACTGGTTTAGGCCAGCATGGACTGATAGCAAAACCCACTGAGGGCTTATGACCACTAAATCTGCATTTGAACACTCTTGGAATTTTATTTATATTCACCTCAAACTGAAAAATCAATAAGCAAATGAACAAACTGTGTACATGCATGTAATGAAATAATTATTCCTTAATAGATGGAAAAAAGCTATTAAGCTCAGAGGACACGGGTAACTTGCTTGTTAGTTTTCTGCTTAACTACATCTTTTATTATTTGAGAATTTCATAATGCACATAATTGTTTTGATTAAATCCATCTCCAACTTCTTCCCTTCTAGTTCCTCCCTTATTCTCTCCTACTTCCCCTCCCAATTTCCTGTGATT
>JAQHUG010000217.1:1405551-1423880 GCA_028555095.1 Dicrostonyx torquatus
CCTGTGCTTCCAACCCTCATCCATGATTGACAACTGACAGCAAAGCCCTATTCATATTCATATATATATAATATATATAATAAAATGAAAGACTATACATATAGTCATATATAGTCTTATATATAGTCTTTTTTATTTTTCTTAAAAAGAAAACACTATTTTTTCTTTCATTTTACATATCTATCCCAGTTCTCACTCCCTGCCCTGCTCCCCTTCCCTCCACATACCCTCCAACCCCATCCCAGCACATTGCTTTGGGGAAGGTCCAAGGTCCTCCCTACTATATCTAGGCTGAGCAAGGTATCCATCTAAAGAGTATAGATTCCATAAAAGTCAGTACAAGCAGTAGGGATAAATCCTGGTGCCACTGCCAGTGGCCCCACAGTCTGCCCAAGCCATACAAATGTCACCCACATTCAGAGGGACTAGTTTGAACCCATGCTGGTTCCTTCCCTGTCTGACTGGAGTGGGTCAGCTCCCATTAGCTCAGGTAAACTTTCAGGCGATGTCTCCATCACAGTCTTGATCTCTTTGCTCATATTCTCATTCCTCCCACTCTTCAACTGGACTTTGAGAGCTCAGTCCTGTGCTCCAGTTCGGGTCTCTGCCTCTCTTTCCATCAGTTGCTGGATGAAGGTTCTGTGGTGACATTTAAGATATTCATCAATCTGGCACCCTCTCCTCAATTGCTTAGAGTCTTAGCTGGGGTCATCCTTGTAGATTCCTGGGAATTTCTCTAGTGACAGGTTTCTTGAGGAAACGGGACAGGTGAGATGGAGGGAGGACAGAGATGAGAGCAAGAAAAGAGATATTTTGATTGAGGGTGCCATTATGGGCCGAACAAAGACCTGTTCTTGTGGAGACACATTGTAGGATACCACACCTGCTGTGACGTCATGACTGTGTTGGTTCTTCTAGAAGTCAAAATTTCACAGCCCTTCTCTTTATCTTCCAGCCTCACACTCTTCTACCTGCTCTTCTATGATGATGCCAGAGCCTTAGAGAAGGTGGTGTAAATGTCCCATGTAGGACTCAGCTGTCACTGATTCCCAGAACCTTAACTAGCCTCCCCCTCAACCTCCCCCCCATCCCCCATCTCCGCACTCACTCATTTACTGTCATTCATTGAAAAGAGAAGCCTTTCTTTAAGGAGCCTGTTGTTAGCATTTGCAAGGAGACTAGAAAAGAGACATTGAAGTTGGGAGACTCCTTAAAGGTGGAACTCTCAGAATGTAGGTGATAAGGAAGCATCTCCTCTCAAATGTAAATTGTTACACTTCACTCTACAATATTACCATTTTAATGGGAAAAAGGACACAAGGTCTCAACCCTGTTGAAAGAACTGCAGCCAGCTAAGGAAAACTGGGAGTGGAAGAAATAATCTTTCCCAGGGAAGAACAAACCAAGTGGTTATCCAATACCAAATGGTCGACCCTGAGAATCTACATACAAGCAACACTATATTTAGAAATATATGTGTATATACATATAAACATGAAGCAACAATTAATGAAAAAAGAGATCATAAATTTGGAAGAGAATAAGGAGGGGTATAAGAGAGGGTTTGGGGTGAAGAAATGGAAGGGAGAAATGCTATTATATTGTAATCTCAATAATTAAAAAACAATTCCTAGAGAACTAGTGCAGGGGTAGTAAAAATAAGAATAAAAATAAAATGTAACTGTTTAGATGATTATGTTCAAAATACTTCATCTTCAGCATAATTACTCTTCTTTTAACCCATACATAAACCCCTACCCGAAAAGCTATCACCAAATACCATTTCCCACCAAATCTTTCAGTTTGGTCTATTCCCGTCTTTTAAGCTGCAGGGCTAAACACGTCAGCAGCATCTGGGAGTTGCTACAGCCCACTGCTTTATCTTCCATATTCACCATCGATGTTTCTCTTGGGGAGATTTCTTGGAGTCATTCCTTAATCTCCAGTTCTACTACAATGTTCTCACTTGTAACTGTTTGTCTTGCCAATGATACAGAGTATCTATTGGTGGAATAAATCTAAATTGTGAAACCACAAAGGTGTTGTTTTTTTTTTCTTTTTGATATGTGTATGAGTGTTCACACGTGAGTGCAAGTGAACATGCACACATGAGCCTGTGAATATGAAGACCAGAACTGAGATGAGGTGCCTTTCTCTGCTGTTTTCTGTCTTCTCTATTGAAGGGGGGGGTGTCTCTTGCTGATCTGGAGAGCGGCGATGCGGCTTGTCTAGGCCATGCGGCTTCTAGCTAGTCAGCTCTTCCTGAGGCTCCGGTCTCACTCTTGCCCTGCCCTGCCTCTGCCCAGCATCCGTACCCACCCGGCACTGATGAGGGTACTGCGATATGAATGTCAGTCTTCATGCCTACGCTACACTTTCCCACCGAGCCGTCTCCCCAGCCTCGTGGGCTTTGTTTCACCTTGTGGTTCTCCCATTTACCTTTCATGCGATGAATTCATCTCTGATGCTAACTTTCCTTGTCAGGAAATCTGTGTCTTCTGTTTCTTGAAAGGCTTATTTGAGCACTAGAGATAATAAAGGTCTTGACAACTGTTCTTTCCCTTAATTACGAAGCAGTTGCTTCTTAAAGTAGGAATATGTGTTTTCTGGTCTTGTAGTGCCAGGACCCATGAAGTTCTCAATATTTTGTTCCTGTTTCTTATAAACATTCTACTATTCCACAGTTTCCTTTCTTTCTTTCTTTCTTTCTTTTCTTTCTTTCTTTCTTTCTTTCTTTCTTTCTTTCTTTCTTTCTTTCTTTCTTTCTTTCTTTCTTTCTGATGGCGTGTCCTGAGTCTAGGCTGACCTTTTGTGTCCCTCCCATGGTCCTAATCTGTGCACTATTTCTCATTAAAGGAAGAAGGAGTTGATTTTTCTCCCTGGTCCTTGCTTGGTGACCTCGCCCTGCCCTAACCAGAGTTCCTTCTTTGTGCCTGGTAGTTTGCTTTCTGAAAACTGAACATTTTTTAGCCTATGCTCTGACAGCTGCTGGCAGATTCTCCTGGTGTGAATTATTCTGGATACTCTTTTGGGAGCTCGCCCTTCTCAGTATCACATGGTCCCAGATTTCTCACCGAATTCTTGGCAAACATCATCTGGATTGAAGTGATGCAGCTGTTTCATGGGCTTTCTGTTTGCAGTATCAACAATCCTCCACTGCAGATCTGCCTCTGGGCTTGTCTACCAATGTGTGTTCCTTCTGAATGTATAGTTAGAATTTGCAGTTTTGACTCTCTGTTCTTCCTTCCTAGTTAACGGATATAGAACTGTGCCTTGACAATTGACAATTGACATCATTACCTTGTCCTTGGACTTTTGAAACATCTTTTCTCTGTTTTCAGATGTGTGTTCTGTGCATAAAGTATGCAGCTAATTGGAACTAGACAGCCTATGGAAGGCTTGTCTCAATTGTCCTCCAAATACGCCTTTCTTTGCCAGCATTGGGTTGTCACCTGGACTGTTCTGCTCATCAGAGGAATCTTTCTTTCTCTTTTCCTATAATCAAACACTGCCTACTCTAGCCACAAATGACGTCCCATCCTCTTTTTTTTAAAAAAAAATCACCTTTAGCACTACCCCTATACAAATCCCTCTTATTTTCTTAGTTAATTCAAGATTTCTACTTACCTTAATGATATATGTATTTTGGCTAAAGTATTTAGATACAGTACAGTCACCAATGTTCATACAGTAGGTCATATAAGAAACCTGGGACCCACCATAGAACCCTCCTGCACCCCACCACACTACACTGCTTTTAACCATCCTGATAAATCCCTGTGAATCCATCGCCTAAATATTTCCATTTCTCATGGTGTGCTGGGTTCTCTTCTTTCATCGTCTGTGCCTATCTTAATTTTCTGTGACAAAATATCTGTGCACCCCAAATTTTAAGGAAGCGATGGCTTATTTCTAGCTCATGGTTTGAAGGGATATAGTCTGCCTTGGTGGAAAAGGCATGGCAGCTGGAACACCAGTTCCCTAGTCGCATGTGTTCACAGTCCTAAAGAAGAGAGGAAGGTTGGTCTCTAGCTTCCTGTTCAGTCCTTCTGTGACCTGAGTTGAGGACATGGCGCTGCTCATCTTTTGGGTGACTCTTGCTGCCTGAATCCAGCTTTTCTGGAAACATGTTCACAGACGCTCCCAGAGGTATATTTCCTAGGCGATTCCAGATCCATCAAGTTGAAGTTGAATATGAATTGTTAAAAAACCTGCACTACACTTCACTTCATCACCTATGACTCTGTCAGCAACAAATTAGGTATTTAAATCTTTGGTGGCTTTCTGCTTATATGAGAGTAAAATTTAAACTAAATTATTTACAAGCCCTACATAGCTATTTCCAGCTTTTAATATTTTCTTACCTCTTCTATCCCATGTTCCTGTGCTGCATACTTCGCCAACCTGGCCTGTGAACTCCTTCTGAAGCATGTTCCACTCTGAATAGCACTGGGAAGCTTTTAGTCTTTTCTGCCTCCCTTCCTGTCCCTTCAGCCTAGACATCACTCATTCAAGGAAACCACATCCAAGTTACCAAAACTGAGCCAGCCATCCTTCCTTGGCTTTCTCTATCAATACCACTAACTTCCCCTTGGATTTCACCAGATAGTTAGCTCTGAGAGCGACACTGCATTTACCCTGCCTAAGCTCAGTTTTGCACAAAATAATCATATAGTAAAAGTTCATTTGTATATGTAGCCACTGTTAGGAAATTCTTCCTAATGCCCCACAACAAGGTTGCATCCCTCCTATCAATTTACATCTTAATTCAGTTTTGTTTCTCATCACACCCCACCTCAGCCATGCCTATCAACCAGCATTAATACCTAAAATAACATATTCAATTTTCGTTTCTGCCCAGCAATTTGCACTCACTTAGCAAGCTCAAACAATAGCCATTTATTAGCAAACATTCTCTTACTTCAAATTCTGCATGGCCTAGCTAAGGTTGTGCCTACTTTCTTTCAATTCTGGGATCGAGGTATCAGCAAGCCTAATTTTCATCTAGACTCCAGGAAAATGTACTTGGCTTGCTCGGAGAACTCAGCTCTTCCCAGTTGTAGAAGGTATTTGCTTTCTGCTTGTTAACAAGTGTTTATTCTCTTCTCCTGCCTGCCTTTGCTTTTGAGAGTTTGCGAGGTACCCTTTTCACCTGCTGTACCAGGGACTCTTCCTCACCTTGAGTCCTGGCCACACTCTGCATCTTTAGCTTCTGTGGCTTTTATTCTGACACCCAGATATAAAAGATCTTGGAGGGGTATTGTTTGGATCTACCCTGTAATCTCTCAACTTGGAGTCCTGTTGATTCTGGACCTCAATTACTTCTGCCAAACTCTGTTATTTTCACATAAAGTAACTAAACCACGTGAGCGACACAGTATCACATCCATAGATCCCACTTCCACAAGTGCAGGAGGGTCTCACAAAAACCGTGGCCTTGTGTGTGTGAGAGACTGGGTAGAACTCTGTCTGTCGGAAGTATCAGACAGCTTTGCTTTTGCTTGGTCTCAATCTCTACACAACAGACAGAAAACACTGAGCACTGAGATCTTTATGTTTTTAATTTCATTGCTATTTTCTTGTGATTCTAGAAATGGTGTTTGAATTGTCACCTGTGCTTTTTAAGTGTCTCTTAAATGCCTTAAATGGTCAAATAAAAAAAAGGGTGCTGTAAATCTTAAAGAGCTTCTAAAATTTTGAAATATATATGAAGTTCTAATACCAAAGTGTGTATCATTTCAACTCATGTGTTTTATAATGTGAAATTACTTCTTTTAAAAATTACATCCATTTGTGTGTATGAACATGCATGCCATGGCACACGTGTGGAGGTCAGAAGATAAGTTATGGGGTAGGTTGTCTCCTTCACCGTCTGATTCCAGGCATCAAACTTCACTTGTTGGGCAAATGCCTTGACCCACCAAGTTATCTCCCCCACACTTGTAAATATAGCTCTTTATGGAGTGTGGTACGAGTGTGCTAAGAATGCTTCCCCTTTTAGCCCTTGATCATCAAGACAGTATTAAGTCTAGGAAATGGATGACAATGCATGCTTTCATGTAGTATCTTCTGTGACTCATCTCTTTTGACCATTCTTGTGGATGGTAAAGGCCAGAAATCAGCATCCTTCTCCTTACCCTCCTCCCCACCTACCAGGACACTAAAGAATTGATTAGCATGACACGTAATTCAGCACAGTCATTTATACTTGACTCCAACTGGTCCAATGAATGAATCAGTTATGCGTGTCAGATGAGAGATCAGGTTTATATAAAGTGCTCTAAGATAAAAATTAAAAAGGAATCGCATCATAGATACAAAAATGAAAGGAATGTTAAGGTGTACTGTTCTGGTAAAAATACGAAACTCTACAAAAAGGATGGAATATATGAAGGAGCATCCCTGACTGTGAAGCAGTCACTTGCCTCTAGAGAGAGAAGGGTTTCAAGGTTGAGAATCCATTTCTCATTTGTTTAAATTTCTCTATTTTGCAAGCTTATTTTGAATATCAAGAATGACTTTTTGTAATTTTGTCAAATCAAGTCACTCTGCATGTATGTAAACTTACACGTGTTGTATTATTAAAGGATAGGTTATCACCGTATGATGATGATTAGGTCATAATATTAAAATTGTTGTTTTGACTCTCCTAGTGCATGAACAATCGGAAGGTACTGTAACATTCTAGAGCCATGTTTTGCTTCTCAAATGAAAAGCAAACCAAATACAGAGAAGGCAATCAAGTGGCCATCCTTTCCACACCTTAAACTCACATGTTCCATAACACAGCAATGTTGAGAACCTGATTACAGAAATCCATGCGTGTGGAGCCAGAGACCCATCATAAGACAAAATACTGTATTTAGTAGAAGTAATAAAAACAATGGTAGCACATTTCTTTAAGATTTGCTTGAATAAAAATCTGTAACTCCTAATGGCATATTGCTATGCCTGTAGTCAGTTCACTGGACACCAAAGAAGCTCCTGGCAGCAGGTGGTAATAACACAGAGACTTGTAACTGGACAGGGTACAAGTGAGAGACTTTGGGGCCAGAAAGATTGTAAGAAGCTATTGTAACTCAGACCTGCTGGAGAAGGGACAACCAGTTTTCACCAATGGAGTGTCACTAGGTATATCAAAACACTGCAGAGCATGCCCTGTGCCCAGGTGTACTTTGTCTTTGTGTGTGTGTGCCGTGCCTTTTGTTTTGTTTTGGTATTTTTTGTTTAATTGGTTTGTCATTTGTTTTTGTTTATGGTTTTTGAGGGAGAGAGGAAAGAAAGAGAAAGGACATGATGAAAAAAATTGTTTAAAGAAAAAAATACTTGTATCTCTCACATTTATAAAAACAAAAGGTGTTTTCATGTGATTGTTTTCACATATGAACAAAATCTCAAATGGCATACACCAAACATGCCTCTGGACATAAAGGAGGGGGCGATTTTGCTTTTTATTTTGGACATTTATTTATTCATGAATATATTTTCAGTAAGCCGGATTTCTCCTCAAAGCCTCAAAAAAAATTAATAGCCGTGGGGTTCTTTGGTAAACATTAAGAAAAATGAGTCAAATAGGGGAGAAACGGTTCTCCAGCATCAGAAAGAGAAGAAAATGGTAGACCATTAGAGCGAGAAGTGTGTGTGACGTTATCACCACAACAGACCAGCTGCGGCCAGGCTGCTCTTCCAAAAGGGAAGCCTCGGTTCATATCAAAGTCTTGCAAGGTTAATATGTCAGACAGTACTTTTCTGGAATCCCATGGAAGGAAGGAACTGCACAAGTGAGCAGAGAGAACCATATAGGTAAAAACTGAATGGCCGAGGATCCTTGGTATAAAATATCTAAGTTATTTTTAAAGGAGAATGGACAATATTTGTACAAGGTCGAGCTCCCCAAGAGTCTCTTGTATGGCATTTTCTTCTAAATTGAAACAGCCCACCCCGAAAACTCAGCACACAAACAAAACTCACATGTCTCAGAAAGTTCTTGACAATGACACCACGCACAAGGTCCCTCTGAGAAATTTTATCTCTCCAAAGCAGACACCACGGAGCTGGAGAGGAAACCGCTCACTTGCTTGATGCCTGCAAGTGGTGTGGAGCGCTCCACAGTTGGTGGTTTCGTGAACTGTTAAACTTGCTGGAGTGGGCTTTTGAGTAATAGACGCCTACGTTCATCCACACTCGTATAAGCAATGCATCAGCCACATTCACTGCAATACTAGCTGGCTTTTCAAACTGGACTTAGAGAATCCTTGATTTGATCTGGCGCTGTGGCCCCATCTGGAGTAATGGGGCAACCGTACACATCTCCCCAGGTCCTCCTCCAACGCCTTCTGCGGAGACTTTCTCTGTGCTCCGCCAGTGTCTGGCTCTCCCCACGTTTTCCTTCTCATTTTTGGAACGTTTCACACTTGCATCTTAGTTTGAAAACTTCCAAGGCCTTCAGTTTCTACCCAATCATACCTTGTCTCAAATTTCTCCTGTGGGATTTCATTTTAAAAGCTTGTTTTGGAAGAACCTGAGGCGGTACCCAGCTTACCAAAGTGTTAATGTGTAGGTAAAACAGGGCTTACAGGAAAGCTCACAGCATTTTAACCTGTCCAGCAAAGAAAAGGAAATTGCTAAGCTAATCATCTGAACCGTAGGAAACTAGAAAAACAATAGACTAAGCTAAGAGAAGGTGAGCGCACCAAGAGAGAAGGTAATTTTAAAAATTAATTAATTGAAAATTGTAAAAATGGAAATGAAACTAAAAGCATTATTAAATACTAAAATGCATGTATTGATAATAAAAAGGGAAACATCATTATGACCATAACAGCAGCTAAAGTAGTAAGGAAATAAGGAATTAATCTGGAAAAAAAGCCAATTAAATCAAACATTAGAAGTAATAACACAAATATTGAAATACAAAGACTGCTTAAGTTTACTTATTACACACACACACACACACACACACACACACATAATAGCTTTTTTTTTTTTGGAGCCTATCCTAGAACTAGCCCCTGTAGACCAAGCTGGCCTCAAACTCACAAAGGTCCTCCTGTCTCTGCCTCATGAGTGCTGGTATTACAGGAGTTTGCCACCACTGCCCGACTCATAAGAAAATATTTAAAGTGAATAATTGTATATATGTTAATGAAATTCAATTACAGAATTCAACTATCTTACCATTAAACCTATCATCAAGATGGCTTTTCTTGTAACTTTTACCAGATATTTAGGAAAATAGTGAAAATTGACGCAAGTTTCCGTAAGAAATAGAACAAATGAGGATTGTTTATGATAAAATTTATGAGGTTGACAAAAGCATTTAAGGAATAGAATGCCCCAGACCACTCTCTTTCATGAGGTCAGGTGTAAACCTGACCTGTAGATGACTGACCAGCACTGGGTAAGAAAGCCCAAGTGAGGTTTGTCCACGGACTCACTTATTTTTATGACATTGAAATTCAGTCAGCGTAATTCATCTATCAACTCTGATCATCTTAATAGATATGAGAAATTTTTATTTGATAAATGATAAAAATTCAACAGTGATTCCTAATATAAATTCTTTAGAACAGAGGAATAGAAATGAATCTAGTCCGCCAAAAGTCATGTAAACAGTACCTCAGATGCCTTTTCTTTTTAAAAGATTTGTCTTATGTGATTAAGCATCCTCAGAGGCTACAAAAGGACGGCAGATTCCCTGGAATTAGAGATGAAAGCAGTTGAGAGCTTCCCAACATAGATGCCAGAAAGCAAAACTGGTCCTTTGCAATTGCCACTTGTGTTGAGCGCTCTCCGGCCCCTCTAACACTCTGCCTATAGTGGCACTCTGAAAAACGACCTCAGCCAGGAACAGCACCTGACCGTTTATTCTTACTCCTGTGGTTCAGTGCTCTGCTGGGGATTCAAGCCAATGGAATAAAGCAAGAAAAATACAAAAAATAATAATTTGACAAGGAAGCATTAAGGCTATCTTTAATGTTCTACGTCTTTTTATAGTTCCAAAGCGCTAACAATAACTTGGGAACATCAAACATCAACATTTTCCTGCCTTTGTCCAGTTTGTTGTCAGTCCAAGAAGACAAACTGTAGCATTAAGAGAACTAATTTTTAGAGAGAATGATACAGATGTTAGATGTACACTCTTTTCAAACCACGTGGTATCAGATGATCAGTGTATATAAAGTACATTATCAAGTAAAGTCAAATAAATATAGTATCTGTCTGAATTCTGGGAAATAGGCTGATTGGTGAATCATGAGGGAAAATCACATATGAAAATATGGAATGGATGAATTTGATGCCTCTCTTCCCTAAGGATTGCCCATATAATGTAAACATTACACTGAATTTGTAAGTAAGGAATTCAAAACCTTGAAAAATTGCTGTATCCTCTGGGTTTTATTTTATAAGGCAGAAGAAAATGCTATTAGCATAATCATGACAATTTGGTTTATAATCCTGCATATAAGCATCAATTGTATAAAATTACAGCAAAATATTATATAAGTGCAAGTAACAATCAGTCATTCATAGTCATTCATAATTTCTGGCTTTTTACCTTCAATTCTCAGATTGTCTTGACAATAATTGTGGATAATAAATTCTGTTCTAAAATTTATAATGGAGATAATTTAGTTGTGATACAAAATTGCATATTTTGTCATCAAGCATTTTATATCTGGGAATTTTATTGCAAACAGTTAAAAAATGTTGTCTTAACACATATTACCATAGTTATAAATCACATAAAACTAAAACACCATAAAGAAAATTTCTCCTGATTCTTACCTTAAGATTGGGTAATAGCTTGTAATTTCTTAATAGAATTATATATTCAGAGATTGCCTGTCTGTTTTTTAGAGAGTGAAATAGCTGCATTGATCTGTCATATTTATATGATTTGTGTGAGAAGTTGTAAGAAAATCTTTCAACATTTTAGGCTTCAAAGCTGCTGTCTGAATTCCTCTCCATTCACACCCAATAATCTCTATCATAGCTGAAATTTTAGAGTAGAGATGGCATGCAATTTAGAATATAAAGTCTGCATTTTTTTTTGGTCTCTGCCATTAGCTTTGCAGCAGTCAGTATTCTGAGTGAGGAGGGGACTTGGTTGTCTTATCAGAAAAATGTGAAGAATGGTAATTATTTTATAACCTCTAGTATTGAGTACGTGATAGTCACTTTTTCCCTCCAAATTTATCATACAGTGGCTAATTTGCTAATTAATCTGGACCAACATCATCTTTTAGGTTTTAGGACCTCATGAAATTTTATCTTACCTAAATAATTAGGAAGCAACAATAGTGCAAAGATTTCAGCTCTTTAACTGCACAGATCTGCATTTAAATTCTGGCTCTATCTTTCACTAGTGAAATGTCATGCACATTAGTCAATGTGTTCGTGTGGCATTACAATGGTACAGTTGGTACATAGACTGTATTGTATGCAGTACATGTTTAGGGTAGGGGCAGCCCTCGATCCAGAGTACTTCAGAACTGGGAGCAGGATAATGACTATATCATTATCTCATATCACTGAGCTTGAGGCAGAGTGGAGGCATTATCTGTAGGATTTCTACCTCGGTATTTTATTGTCAGAGTGTTCTTGGGCAAGATCTCCGGCACTATTGTTTTTCTATCTGCAAAAGAAGGTAATAACATCTTCTATGAGATTTAAGGAGAAAATAGAGGTAGGTAAACATAGAAAAAAAGGAAGACAGAGATATAGGATTTATCCACAACCTAACGTCCATGTCTGTCTGTCTGTCTGTCTGTCTGTCTGTATGTATGTATGTATGTATGTATCTATCTATCTATCTATCTATCTATCTATCTATCTATCTATCTATCTATCCATCTATCCATGTATCTGCCTATAGTCCATCTAAGCATCTATATCACCTATGTATCTATAATCTATTATCTATCATCTATCTATCTATCTATCTATCTATCTATCTATCTATCTATCTATCTAATCTGTCTATCCATCTTCATCTATCACCTATGTATCTATAATCTCTCTGCTTGTGTGTGTGTGCTTGTCTACCATCTATTTATATATGTATTATTTATCTATTATATATAAACATATATCTTTGGAGTATTTGTATCTGAATTTATACATATATTCATATTTGTAAGTCACATAGTTCCTGGTACATAGTAAATAATTCATGTATGTATAAATCATTTAAATTAATTTCCTGATTCTCAATGGTATACATTTTTTATTCTTGCTAATTTAATATTTCTAATGAATTTATTCTTTTCCTTCTTTCATAAGCTCTCTAATATGCCACAAAGTTTTTAATCAATTTTTTCAGACACAGAAGAAAATTCCTCTTAGCAGTGTAAGCATCTGTTCTAGTGCAATAAGACCAACTGTTAGTCACTCAGGCTTTCTCCTTCCCAGGCCAGGCTCAGAAATACTGTTAGTCACTCAGGCTTTCTCCTTCCCAGGCCAGGCTCAGAAATCTACAGTCGTGGAAGGAAGCATAACAGTCCCCCCAAAGCCTCTATGATTTTTCTTTTCCTGTTTTGGTTTTCATAGTTATTCTTGCCTGTCATTTAGTATTTAGTGCTTTCTATCTTATTAAACTCGAGACTAGATAGGAAGGTATGGGGCAGGGTTCCGTCATTTTGTCTGGCCTTTTTTTTTTTTTTGAGGAGTCATGGACTGATGTAGAGACTTCCCCTACTGATGCCTTCTCATATTTACTTTTAAATATCCTTCTGTAGCAGCTCTTGAACAAGAAACTACCTCTCCTGTGACAGACTGTCACTCTTTTTGGGTATTTATCTTCAGTCTTTTGGCCTCCCACCTGACTTTGATTTCCAGAAAAAAAATCACCATTTGGAAGACAAATTCACTTTAATAAATACTTCAAGACCTGTTTTTCCAAAGACTAACGCCATCTAAAAGATGATTCATGCTTCCTTGCCTCGAGGTTGCAGCATGTCAAATTCTCAATGCTGTCCTTCCTGCTTTTCCCTTGTTGGCTAAGATTCCATGGGGTATCTTTAGACACAGAATAAAGCCCCCACTGACAGCCAATGTCATGCTCTGCTGCAGAGGACAGTGTTGAAGGTGCAAGATACACACAACTGCTATGGTTTGGATCTTAAAAGTCCCCCAAAGGCTCGTGCACTGAAGGTGTGGTCCCCAGAATGAAACATCATTGAGAATTAGGATGAACAGTGAAGGGGATATCAAGACCTCAGCATCCTCCTCTTTCCTTTACTTCCTGTCTTCCGTGAAGTGGGCAGTTCACTCCATCCCACCATGATATAGTGTTTAGACTGAAAACTGAAGACACATGAATCCAAATAAAACTTTAGTTTTTGTGAGTTGATGATCTCGGGTATTTATTTCAGTAATGAAACCTGACCAGCTCATGGCCCACCACCAATGTCTTTAAACTCACCTTTTCTTGGTTGCCTTGGGATTTCTCAGAGTTTTATTGTTTCAGTTTATATAAGACAAAAGCCTTGCTATTTTAAAGCCCCTCTCTAGGGACATTCTCTTGACTTCTCTTGAAGTTGGAGGGAAATATGGTTTATATATCCAGTGAGACTCTGGAGGAAAAAACCTAATATTTAACGTTGTGAGCAGTTATCAGCTGGGGATACCTTCTGAGTTCAGAATGGGAGCTTGTGTTCATTTAGCTCTCAAGGATAGAACCCCATCTAGCTTAGACCCACGCAAGCCCTGTACATGCTGTGCCTGTGAGTTCATATGTGCCTAAAGGCTTTGTTTTCTTGGTTTTATGCTTCTCTTCTGGTTCTTACACTCTTTCTTCCTTCTCTACAGAAGAAATTCGTAAAGGCTAGGGGAGGGATTTGATGAAGATATTCCATTTAGGACTGACCCAAGGTATCTTATCTCTGACATTGTCTAGCTGTGGGTCTCTTTAGTTAGCAGTCAACACAAAACAAATGTAATGGTATTCTTTGAGTATTTTTGTCTCATAAAGATTTGGGCATTTTTCTTTTAACCTTACATGTCTTTTGCTCAAATCTCATAGTTTCTGATTTTATGTTTCATGGGAATTGTGTGTATTCAAATGTGTGTGTCTCTGCATCTATATGTGCTTCTTGTAGTTTTTCGTTGACTTTTTTCCTGTTTGTTTTGTCCTATTTTGGTTTGTTTGACACCCATGACATTCAACTCCAGTCTCCCTTTCCAGCCACTTCTATACCTGATCTAACTACTTGTCTCTTCTAGGCTATTTGGTGTCTCTCTTGGGGCTGCCAGCTCTCTCTTGGCTCCTGGAAGCCCACCATAAAATCACCCTGGTGTGCCAGGCAATCTACCCATGCCCTTTTTGGGCGCCACATCATGTGGAGGAGGGATGCTCCTACACGGATCCTGAGCCTCTCCCATGAGTCTATTGGTCCATTTGGGAACACTCTGGATTGATATTATTGTCACCAAGTTTTTTTCATATCCTTTTGATCTGCTCATTCACCACCTGTCTCTCAGCTCCCTCCTGGAACTTGCTCTGTCTATAATCATGGCTAGCCACTTATTCCCCAGCAACTACTTTGGAATTGCCAGCTCTGTCTCTCTCACTCTTGTTGGATTGCTGGATCCTGCTATCTCTGTCTTTCTTTGATCCTGGAGCCTACTCTAAGTCACATGGGTGCATCAGGTACCTTCTCTATGCCCTCCTGGGCCTCTATGATATTGGAATCCTCCCTTTGGCACAGTGTCTGTTTAGAACCCTTTTCCCTAAACCTTTCCCACCTTGTGTTTTCTCTGCTCCACAAACATGTCTTTTTTTCTCCCAGGTCCATCTCTCAGATCACTCCTGTTCTTAACCACAGGCTTTGCTCATTAATAATTAGACTCATTGACTCTTCACCTGTCTTCTCTAATCTTTTTTCCTCATAGACTCAGAGATTTCATTTAACCTTCTCTGTCTTACTACAAATGGCGTAGCCTCAGTACAAACCAGAAAATGGCACACTTAATTTACAAATTCTCAAAGATTATAACAACTCCTGTTACCACACAAGCAGGTGATCCCCCATCTCTTATCTGTAAGAACCCTCTGCTTACTACTTCAAAGCAACTCTTATCTGTAAGCCATATTTGCTCAACACTATCACTCCTCTCTGAGCCTTCTTTCCTCTGTTCACTCTAGCTCCCCGCCCCCATCACTCATTTCAGTCTTACAGAAATTCAAATGTCTTCTGTGTATAAATAATATTCAAAATTGTCACATGCTTTTTGACTGTATAAAACAGCTGACTCTGGGGTTAGGCTATGGTTTGCTCTCTTCCAACCCAAGCATGCTCATTTAAAAGTGTCCTCCAAAATCTCTGTTGTGGGTCTGGCAGGTCACCAAACTCGGTGACAGGGAGAAGGAGAGAGAAACAGAACAGCCCAGGAAAAGACATCATGCACTTTAAAAACAGCTACAAGGTAAACTAGTGCAAATAGGGAAGGCTGCTGCTTATCTTATGCCCCTCTTTTGGATTTTGTTTAATTCTCTAAATCAGTGGTTCTCAACCTTCCTAATGCTGTGACCCTTTCATATGGTTCCTCATGCTGTGGTGACCCCAACTATAAAATTATTCATAACTGTAACTTTGCTACTGTTATGGATCATAATGTAAACATGTGATGTGCAGGACATCTGATATGATATCCCCGTGAAAGGGCCATTCAGCTCCCAGAGGGACTTGTTCCAAACCCACAAGCAGAACTACTGCCCTTAATGCTCTGCCCCTCAGATCTC
The DNA here is from genome assembly GCA_028555095.1 of Dicrostonyx torquatus. Taxonomy (NCBI): domain Eukaryota; kingdom Metazoa; phylum Chordata; class Mammalia; order Rodentia; family Cricetidae; genus Dicrostonyx; species Dicrostonyx torquatus. The sequence continues at coordinate 1,421,297 of JAQHUG010000217.1, forward strand.
TAAAACGTTTGCTAAGATGTAAGTTTTGTTTCTTTTCAAGATTTTAAAACTATTGTGTAAACTTTATGTATTTCAGGAGCTGTAAATTCATTACATATTGTTGAAAAGATCTGTAAAAATCTGTAACAAAAGTTAGCTTGAAACTTGTAATAGAAAAAGTTAGTAACTAAAAAATCCATTCACTGGAAAATTTTAGTTTGATATAGCATGATTGTATGTAGCTTGGATTCAACTCTTGTTTAGGAAAATAGTTTTTGTTTTTTTTTTGGAAGTGTGCCTAATGGGCCCACCTTGGAGTAAGTAGCAGCCATGGGGCTTGCTGCCATCTTGCCTGATGACCTCATCAGGATGGAAGCAACCTTGTGGAAGCCATCTTTACTAAGGTTAAAGTGAGGGAGTACCATGTAACTTCACTGCTGTCTTGATTAAGGCGACCATGTATAAATCAACTCTGGCAGCACCTATAAAACTTAGTCTGACTGAACCCTTCCCTTATCATTGTATTTCCTTTTGTAGACTAAGGAGGCAACAACAGGCTTCCAAGAGAGTTTGTTTTATTTTATTTTTCCTACATTAAAGAGGCAATGGCAGGTTTTCAAGATATTTTGAATTATGATGTATTTGCATAATAATCTTTGTCTTAGGAGTGAAAAATAACCGATGAGAATGAAACCTTGAACAAGTTTTATGAAAAATAGAACTTTAAAAGCAGCAGAGGCTTGACTATTAAGGTTTATACATTTGTAAAGCTACAATGGTCTACTCAGATTAGCAGAAGCTGACTTAGAGATGTGAGTCTACCTACTTATGTCTGCTGTGTCCAGCACTAGGTTTCTAGAAAATTTTACATCCGTAACAACATACATTCGATACATGAGGTTTGTAATATTCTAAGGGCCACTCAGGCTGGCCAAACAGACTTAAAGATGTATGCCTCTCCTCTCTGTCTCTGCTAACTTTGTTAAGTAATCAGGATAGAAAGGTTCCCAGTCTTGCTGTGGCCTGCGTTTATGGTTTGTAGTTTTATTTTGATGCTAAAGGATCCTCTATTAAATCTTCAACTCAACTTTTTAAAGCCCAAACTTAACAGGGATAAAACAATAAAATGCTAATCTTATAAAAGTCATGAAGTTACTGTGAACTGTTAAAGATGATTGAGATACACAAGTTAGTCATCAGTAACCTTATAAGGGATCAAATCCTTTAATGTGCTCAGAACTGTGTTTGTAGTCTTGCTAAATATAAATGTGATTCATTTATAGGGACAGCTTTAGCCTGTGTATGCTGTCAAAGTTAAGATTGAAGGATGTAATCAAAATCAAGGAGATTTTATTTTAAATCAGGCATACTTAATGGATTATATGAAGTCCCTCAAAACTCTAAGAGTGAGCTACTGAATATGCCATTTAAAGTGTTTAGGGTGGCCAGGCAGTGGTGGCACTAATCCTAGAACTCGGGAGGCAGAGGCAGGAGGATCTCTGTGAGTTTGGGGCCAACCTAGTCTACAAGAGCTAGTTCCAGGATGGCTCCAAAGCTACAGAGAAATCCTGTCTCGAAAAACTAAAATCAAAAAAAAAAAAAAGTGTTTAGGGAGAAAGGCTTCCTGTGATACCAGCTTCTGGAAGCCCTGCCATTATCTCTAAAGTAAACTATAGCTGGACCTAATCTGAGTGTGGTAATGCTGACCACTAGGCAAAGAACTGCCCCATGCTTTGTTTTCCAGGCTACTGCTGAAACTCCTAGCATTGTTGCATGGTTTATCGCACTCTGACCCAGTATAGGCCAGTCCCTCAAGTTTCTCCTTCATAAGAAAATCTCATAGATAGCTCTTCTGAGTCTGGGAGCCAAATACTAATGTTGTCTGCCCTGTGTGGCAGCCTAAGACTTAATGATGCTCTGTGAGGTGGCCAAAGACTAGCAACCCCTGACCCCCAAAAATGTTATTGAGATCATCATGGAAGAACCCATGTTGACTGTCCAGTAAGTCTCTATCATTTTAAATATTACAGAGGTCATTTGATCTATATTACCTGCTCAAATTTGTCTTTCTCAGATCTTGGTAATAGTGTTGATGGTGCACCCTAGGTTTATTAGACAGTTCGGTTTCAGCAAGCTGACCTCAGCCAAACCCTGCCCCTAAGCTGCCATTCCAGATCAATCTATTTATAGTTAGAATCTGCCATAAGACAATGGTTTTATCCTGTAAAGATTTATTTCTTGTACTTGCTTAATAAAATGCTGATTGGCCAGTAGCTAAGCAGTAAGTAGAGGTAGGGCAATGAGAATAGCAGAATTCTGGGAAGAGGAAAGATTCAGTCTGCAGCCATCACCCAGACACAGAGGAAGCAAGATGAGAATGCCTTGCTGAAAAAGGTACCAAGTCACGTGGCTAACACAGACAAGAATTATTGGCTAATATAAGTTATAAGAGTTAATAAGATGCTGGAACTAGTAAACCAGCCAGTTTATTATTGATGTAGACCAGTTTATGATTAATGTGTTTTTTGGGACTGAATGGCTGCGGGGGACCAGGCAGGATAGAAACCTCAGCCAGGAAGAATCTCCTTTCTCCTTAAAACATTTT
>JAQHUG010000217.1:1431176-1443569 GCA_028555095.1 Dicrostonyx torquatus
CCTTTGAGTCTATCCAAACAAGTATCAGGCAGAGTATACATGCATACAAAACAGTTTTGGGGAATAAGAAAACATTCATTTGCTAGAATTTTTTACTATGTCTCTAAAGGATTGACAGAGTTTGCACCAAGCTGAGAGAAACATTTTCCAAGAGCCACCCAGTGATCTATTGTTTTACCTCCACTGAATAGATTTTTCTGATTAACTCCCAAAAGGTCTGATTTATGGGAAAAGGTTTGACCTAGCCAATGGGCAGAAGTATTGATGTGAATCCTAATTGAAATTAATAAGATGACATTCTGGTTTTAAATCAGAATTGGCTAGTCTGTTACTCAAATCTGAATCCAAAAGAAATGGATGAAATACAGTCCCCGAATGCTGCAAAGGACCACACTTGGCATCAGACCTTTTGCTTCATCACAGGGCTACATATCTGCTGTTTCCACTCTACGGAGAGTGAACAGGGATCCTTAGTGTAAGCATGGACAACACAAACAGAGCGCTGTCACTTTATCGAGAGCAAATAACGGGTTCAGAACAGTGGTAAGGGTTCTTGGTTAAGAAACTGCACTCAGACCGGATCAATAGAAGTGTGGCAATTCAATTGCCAATGAAAATGGTAGCATGCTTGGCAGTTTCTCCCATCCTTCAGTGAGTGCAAGGCAATGGGCTGGGAGAAATCATGGCACTATAGGCAGAAAGCACATTGTGTTTTTGAATGGTGAGTGCGTTAGAGCATGGACTGACCAGTGGAGGTGGCAGTGGGGGCACACATCAGAAGCACAGTAGCTGCTGTAGACTCACAGAGATTCCCTTTCCCAGCATCTAGATAACAGCCGTGGACAGAAATGTTGGAGGAACTTGTGTTCCTGCTGAGATATGAGTTCAGATCTGAGTCTTTCTTTGTGCTAATCACTGTGAAAATTTTCACTCTGCTACTACTTTCTTCTATTCAAGAATCAGAAATTTTTTTCTCCTCTCCCTGTTTTTTGAAAATCCCTCTCACACCATCTTCTGCCAATTATTCTTTCTTCTTTCCTCCTTTATGTCCCCCCCTTCATTCTCTCATTTTCTTTTGTTTTTCCTTTAACAAAAAAATAAAGGAAAACAGCTGTTTCCATTGACTCAGGCCCTGAGTGGAAGCTGAAAAGAAGACAATGACAAGTTCCACATCTACCAGAAAATGTGACTGTGCCAAGAGTCGTGAGTGTGTGGGAGAGGTGGGGGAGGAATGAGAAGGAGAAAGGAGCTAAGCACTTGGACGAAGGCATACAATGGATGGAAAGACAAAACGCCAGGCTCATGAGATTCTCTGGGTACCCCGAGACACATGGGAGGATGAGCACTAAGAGAAAAGGCAGAAAGAACACACAGAAATAAGGCCCTCAATGACAAGTTCAATGAGGTCTGCAATGCCCAGTAGTCCATGAGGTTCCAGGGGACTCTATGATTAGCATCGATCACTACAACCTGGAACTCTGCTTGCTTATACAAACACGTGTGCTTGCTTGAAGAAGGGGATTGTCTTAGGGTTTTCATTGCTGTGAAGAGATATGAAGACCACAGCAACTCTTGTAAAGGAAAATACTTAATTGGAACTGATTTAAGGTTTTTGAGGTTTAGTTCATTATCTTTATGGCAGAGGCAGGAAGAAATAGTGCTGAAGAAGCTGAGAGTTTCACATCTTGCTCTGCAGGCAGCAGAAGCATCTATGCCCCACACTAGGAGGAGTTGGAGCATATGAGGCCTGGAAGCCTGCCTCCGCAGTGACAGGCTTCCTCCAACAAGCCACACCTACTGCAACAAGACCACAGCTCCTAATAGTGCCACGCCCTATTGGCCATGCACTCAAACATATGAGTTTATGGTGGCCATACCTATTCAAACCGCCATAGGGATCATCCCCTTTCTCCTCCTAATATCTGCTGAGATTAGGCATGTGAGATGCCTCTGGGAACAAAAGACTAACATCATTGGCGGTCAAAGCTAAGGGAGAGGTTTGAAGTGAAATGGACTCAGATCTTGTTCTGGCTGTGCTTGACTGCGGATTAATGGGCGGTTTATTTTTTCTTCTTAAAACATTTATGTACTTTGTTATTTTGGTTAGGAGATTGTTGTTGTTTTTATGCCTGGAAATCTCTTTAGTGTTTTGGTCACTGAAATGCAGCCAGATTGTCACACCTGCATTAAACCTGTCTGGCCATACAACACTTAATAACTACTTGGAAAGTAGAATTGAACTATATTTTACTAATCATCTCAGAAAGCTATAAACAACCCATGCCACCACACCGAAACACAACAATTAGTAGCTCCTTAGAGGTTATTTATAAAATGCTATCTGAGGCTCAGTCCCTTATATTCCTGGTTAAAGTTGGATGAACACTTTTCCCAAGGAAAACTTTACAGCATTATAAGCTTGGTTGTTTGCGTTTTGTAGATCTTTTAAATACTGACACATTTTCTTATGCAATATTTTATTTTATTTTGGAGGCAGAGTCTTACATAGGTATAGACTGGGATCAAAATCTCCATGTACCTGAGGATGAGGACTGGGATCAAAATCTCCATGGACCTGAGGATGAGTTTAGATTACTGATCCTCCTGGCTCTAGTTCCCAAATGCCAGGATTTTGGGGTTGTGCTACCATAGCCAAATTTATACATGGTTATGGATTTGTACATATACAAAGGCTCTGTTAACCAAGTTATATCTCCCAACCCCGATATATAATGCATTCTAAAAAACTGTCATTTTTCTTATTAGATAAGTAAGCTGCAGTGGTCATGTTGGTATGTGTAACTTCACACAAAGTTTAACTTTCTCTTGAAAGAAATATCATCTACTGGTTTTCTGAAGATAAGGCCTTTAATGTTTATTCATCTTCAGCATGTCTGCAAAGCTACTCTGATTCAAACATCACATAATGCATGCATCTACCAAAGCATTACACGACCACCCTAAATTAGTGTCCACCAGCTAAAATAAAATGTTATGTAACTTTGTTTTAAATTCTTCTTAGATAGCTCCCTGCAGAGAATTCAGAACTTCTTACATGAGCACCTGGCATCACTGATAGGAGAGTGACACTGCTTTACCTCAAGTTGAACAGCCTGCATCTTAATGTACAATAAGTACCAATAAAAAAGACGAGTATAGGGGACTGGAAAGATGGCTCAGCAGCTAAGAACACTGGCTGCTCTTCCAGGGGCCTCAGCTTTGATTTCTAGCTTCCACACGGGTAGCTCATTTCCACTTAAAACTCCAGTTCGAGGGGGTCTCCGACCTCTTCTGTCCTCTGTAGGCATTACACACACACACACTCAGACACACACAATCACACATAAACTTAAACAAATGAATCCTTTTTCACAGTTGCAAAATGAAAAAGAAGACTTTTTAGCACATTAAGGAGAGATTTGAGCTCATGACCCACCCTAAAGCTCAAAATTTTATTTAGAGATTTAAAAGGTTTTAAGTGTGTGTGTGTGTGTGTGTGTGTGTGTGTGTGTGTGTTGGCCTTTGCCATTTATGTGAGTGCAGTTACATAGAGAGGGAATCCAGCAGATGGAAGATGGAGTTGCCAGTGGTAGGGATCCAGCAGATATGGTGCTAGGAACGTAAGCAGGTCTTCTGCAAGAACAGATGTAGCCTTGACAGCAGAGCCATTGCTCCACAACCAGCATGAGATTTTATGAAAGCAAATATTGCTGATGCACTTGAAAATTTTCTTTAATAAAATTTTGTCATTTTTCTTGATAGAGAGCACTTCTGTTCTTAGGTGAGTGTGCATTTTTACATTCTGCGTGTGCACAGTTTGCTTAATGAATGCACGCTGATCCATGTTATACAATGTATTAGGTAGTTTATAACTTTATCCAAATTATACCTGTGTATCATGTCATGTAAGCTTTATTAGTCAACTTACTTTTACCTTGTCTGTAATGTTTTGCAATTCAAATATGTTAGTACATTATATACCTCATTTACATTAAAGGCCATAAAGCTTTCCACTGCATCAATGTTGCAATGTCTAACTCTGTGTAAATAACCACAAGCATCTCGCCAACCTACTTGCCATTCTCTGTAAATAAACACTGTACTTTCAGAGGCTCAGAAATCACCAGCATTCCTGGATTGGGGGCCCAGGATATTGCCCTAGACATTGACAAGAGAGCTTCTTTTTCACTGTTGTTCTTTTTTTCCTTCTTTTTCTTTTTCTTTTCTTTTTTTTATACAGGGTTTCTCTGTAGCAATGGAGCTTGTCCTGAAACTTGCTCTGTAGACCAGGCTGGCCTTGAACTCACAGAGATCTGCCTTCCTCTGCCTCCAGAGTTCTGGGACTAGAGATGTGCACCACCACTGCCCAGCTAAGAGAGTTTCTTACAGGCATTTGTTTTAAAGGAGACTTAGGCTAAAAATAATGCAAGAAAATAAGCTTAACCTTGTATTCTTGATACTAGAAACCTGTGTATTCATACATTGGCTGCATTATAAAGTAAGGTTTTTCTGGTCTTAATTAGGAAACAATTTACCATGATTAACCACTTGTAATATTATTTCTATCAGTAAATATATTTATCATTTTAAACAGAATGAAATCAGAGAACCATGTGTGGGAACATAATGTGTTTTTAGCTGAGAATTGTTTATGTTTTAAAATGCATGACCATGGAGAATTATAGTGTAATAACAGAATAACCTTGAGTAATAGTAGTAACATGTGCTACATTAATTTCCAAAATATTGTGCTCTGCAAAGGTAAGCATTAAAAATAATCCCATATCCTAGCATGAGGGAGAATCAAAGACAGGAAATGGGAGCTTTTCCCCAGAGGTGGCAGTCGTTGCTCCAATTTCTAAGAATTGATAATGATGGATATTTCCTACCATGATGTAAAAGAAACAGACTGTGCTCCTGAAAGCTCCATGTCATTTATCTTTTCCAAGGCATCTAAGGATGAATTTCTGTTTGTCTCCAGATTGAACAGAAACACCTTTTTTCTAGAAGATTGGGGCAACTTGCCATTTGTCATTTGTTGTTATTTACTTAAGGCTTGTGTAGACCTTTTATTTCTTTTCTGACCCCAAACCATACAAATAAGTATATGATTCTATATTTGAAGATTGCAAAGGCATAAACACTTCTAATGGTTGACTTTCTTTAATCACACATGCGCAATCATACCCTTGCCAACAAAGAATACATCTACTGCTGAATCGAGTAGTAATGATAGGAAGAAACACAGCTACTTCCTGTTAACAGAGTGTTCTCATTAACAGTCTCCTACACTAGAGGAAAAATACTGTTCATGTTTGCATTTTTCTCAACAGAGAGCTCATACATTATTAGTGTTGTGTGCTTTAGTTTTTCTTCATAAAAGATACATCCTGCTCGTGGGAGATTTTTGGAGGCAATTAGTTCATCAGTGATTGTAATCCTCAATTTAGAAACTTGTAAGACTAAAGTAATTAGCAGAAGTCATTTACCAAATCTAATAAATGGTATATTTTAAATAACTGCTCTAAATTGTATCAATTTTACAGAGTTGTTGGAGGTTGATATTGATGTACTTTTCAAGAGCAACTGAAAAGAAGGAGGTAAAATTCTTCCCAAATCTTTTTTAAAATGTAGAGGCTTGAAAAGTAAATGTAAATGTTTGATTGTTGGTGATTTAACACAGAAACTCAGGATCAAGTCAAAGAGACTAAGTAAAATGATAAGAGTGTATATATGTGTTCTTACTGATGGACAAAGAACCAATACCTGATTTTCTGGTGCATAGTAACATGCTCTTTCAAATAGAATGTTGTAGACTGAGGCAGGAGAATCGTGCATATAAGGCTAGCTTCATCGACATGAGACAGTGAGACATCCTGTCTTTTAAAAAAGGAACAATGAAACTGCAAGCAACATTAAGTTCTTCTTTAACTGCAATTTTAGATTTATACTTAAATGAAAAAAAAACACAGATACATAGCAATAGCATAGAGTGGAAAGGTTGTTTATAAATCAAAAGTTTTCATTTGAAGATGCCCCAGACTCTGCAGCTCTTGTTTTCCACAAAACCGGAAAACTGAAGCTGGTGAGACTCAGTGGTAAAGGCACTTACCACCTAGCCTGACAACTGAATGTGACCACAGGGACACAGGGTGAAAGAGAGAACCAACATTCATGAGCTGTTCTCTGGTTACCACTTGCAATAATCTGCTGTTCAGGCACACTCATGCATGTGTGTGTACCCATGCATGCATGCACACAAATAAATACTGTGCAGCAAAGCATTTAAAAGGTGCTCTGAGTACATAGATATGTAAACTATGAAACATAAATTATATTTCTTGGATAACCATGTTAAATTAGAGTAAATTTAAATAACTCTAAGTAAAACGAAACAAAGCCACAAAAGATCTGTCATTTGTAGGAAGGTCTCACCACAAACAGGGAGTGTCTTCCCTAGCTCTTTGATTGTGGCATAACTTAGGTAGCTATGCTTCATAATTTATCTCAGCACTTCTGTCCACAGAGGGATGAAAGTCAGTGAGCCAATGAAACGAGGTGCTCTCTTTTCTGCCCTTTCATGAAAACTATAAAGTAACAAAGAAGCATAATTTCGAGGAATTTTTTTCACAAGAAACTTGGCGTTATTATTTGGCATTCCTCTCTAGCCAAAGAGAGGTGCCAAGATGTTACCACACTTAAGAATAATTGACAAAAACTACAACTTACTGGTCCCATGACACTTCCAAGGGAAAGGTAAATGCCATGACTGCATTGCAAGAGGTGGAACTTCAGACATGTAAAAGGTAACCTTAATAATTTTGAACCATTATCTCAACTAAGTCCATCCTTCCAACACATACGAGTGCTTTACGTACCTGGAGTCCCCAGCACAGTTGCAGAAGTATGCTGTCAAGGCAGTAGAGAAGAAGTTGTTTCTAATCCTCAGTGTCTGGGAAGCCTACATGAGATTTTTGCTTGAAGACAGCAGAGCTACTTCTGATGCTTGCTGAGAAGACAGATAGGGTTGAGTAATTAACACCAGCTAAGAATAGTCTGGAAACAGATGGGGGAGAAGACTTGTGTATGAACCCAAGATAGTTCAAGGTGAGAGAAGATTTTAAAATAGGAACATTTTATTTAAATAAGTCTAAAACAAACTCAATTTATCACCATGATTATTTAAATCATTTTCTTCTGCTTTACTTTTTTTTTCAAAATACACAATTATGAGTAGAATTGGTATATGTTGATCATACATGCTTTGTAAATAATGCTTTATTTTCATTTTGCTACAAATGAAACACCAAAGAATTCTGCTAGGGGCAGATCTGAATCCCAGGACACCCACCAGCCTGTCCTAGAGGCACTTGTTGAAGTATCCAGATTCCTGTGTCTCAGAGCAAAGACTAGTACCAGGGATGTATAGTTAGGCTGGAAACAGACAGTCTATTAAGAAAAGGAAAATTCCCCTAAGGATGAGAGTGAGCTAGGGAAGTGAGCAGGAAGCATGAAGCCAGAGAACACCCTGTGTGAACTTTAATATGCCATGAAAGAGCACTTCCTCTCCAGACTTTTTAAAAAATATATGTACATCTGTGAATACATGAAACCCAGATGAGGGAGGGCTTCATGCTATGGGACAATGGCCTTGTACTCTGTAAAGATTTGTCACTTGTATTGGTTTAATAAAATGCTAATTGGCCAGTAGCCAGGCAGGAAGTACCAGCAGGGTGACCAGAGTAGGAGAATTCTGGGAGGAGGAAAGGTTCAGTCTGCAGTCATCACCCAGATGCAGAGGAAGCAAGATGAGAATGCCTCTCTGATAAAAAGTACCAAGCCATGTGATTAACACAGACAAGAATTATGGGTTAATTTAAGATGAAAGAGTTAGTAAATAAGAAGCCTAAGCTATTGACCAAGCAGTGTTGTAATTAATACAGTTTCTGTGTAATCATTTTGGGTTTGAGCAGCTGGGAAATGAACAAGCAGCCTCTGCCTACAAAATAGTATGCCAATGTGAGGCAATTACATCCATATAAAACCTGACAGAGCTTGAGAGGTCTAGACACAAAAGAACAAAGTTAAGCACAGCTTCTTGGTAGCAACATTTTCTCGGGTGGACACTGTTTGCTAGAGGTAAGCACATACTATTTAAGAGAGTCTTCCTGACTCAGTTTTAACTTGCAGCTCTTTTAAAACGCCCTACCATCAAACACTTAGTTCATGAATAACTTTTAGCATGCTTCTTCGTGGCACGGACCTTGAAACTCCACAGAGTTGTGGCAATAAACATGGTTCTTGCCAGTACCTCTGATATGAAGTTAGACTCTCAGAAAGCTGAGGAATGGCATGGATCCAGCCGACAAAGCCAAGGCTTTAATCCTAGCCATATCGCTTATCAAACTAAAGATTCATGTGGTCAGAAAAAGACAGATATGCAGTAAAGATAGATTCAGATGAAAAAAAATCCTCTAAATGGTTTACATGTGTTTAAAAATATATGTAGGCTTGGGAGAGAAAAGAAAAAGGATAAAGTCCTTAAGGAAAAAAAGAAAAAGAATAGTTGAGTGTGGTGGCATACACCTTTAATACTAGCACTTGGGGTGCAGAAGCAGGTGGTTCTCTGGGGATTCAAGGACAGCCTGGTTTACGGCATGAGTTCCAGGACAGCTAAAGATACACAGAGAAACCCTGTCTCACAAAACCAAAAACTAAAAATAAGAATAGAGTTTAAAATAAATCCACATAAAGATAAAAAATTATGGGGCTGGAGAGATGGCTCACAGGTTGAGAGCACTGCCTGCTCTTCCAAAGGTCCTGAATTCAATTCCTAGCAACCACATGGTGGCTCACAACCATCTGTAATGGGGTCTGGTGCCCTCTCCTGGCCTGTGGACATACACACAGACAGAATATTATATACATAATAAAAAATAAATATTTAAAAAAAGATGAAAAACACACAGAGAATCTGGATATTGTGTGTTACTGTGTTGTCTTGGAATTGTTTGATGGTTGCTAAGACATTTGATTATAAATACTGCTGGATTAATCCAACATATATATTTTGAAAATGCCTTGCCTTTACATTTTAAATCAAAAGATAAGTTACTTTGGGGAGGAGGTTTTGCTTTAGTTACCATAGGAAATGAAAGGCTGTGGATTAATCCTGTGTTATGAAAAATTAGGTTTGATCAAGGAAGATTCCCTGAAAAATCTCTAATAGGAGTGATGGCCAAATGATGCAACATTTCAAATGATCGCTGTTGGCGTTTCCTCTGAGCTCTATATCCAGAACAGCCTCAAGATTGCTGGATGTAATTATCAAGCCTCACAGACTATTCTAATCAGGACTTGACCATAATCTTAAATTTTCTTCAGGTACCCATAAGATTATCAGCACCCCCAATCAGAAGGAAGTAGCCTAGAAAACTATACCTACATTTCCAAAAATAAATTATGGATGTTTGTCTTTGTTTAGAGTGTTGGTTGCAATTTGTTATGGATAATGGTCAGGAAAAAAGCTAAATAAAGGAGATTATATTTAGAGTTTTTGTTTTGAAAGCAAGAAAGGGAGGAGGGGAAGTATTGTGGGAAAATGGTTTTGTAATGTATAAAAATTTGTTACTTGTATTGGTTTAATAAAACACTGATTGGCCAGTAGTGAGACAGGAATTATAGGTGGGGCAACCAGCACAGGGGAATTCTGGGACGAGGAAAGGCTCAGTCTGTAGTTGTCATCCAGATGCAAAGGAAGATAAATGAGAATGCCTCACTGATAAAAAGTACCAAGTCACGAGGCTAACACAGACAAGAATTATGGGTTAATTTAAGATGAAAGAGTTAGTAAATAAGAAACCTAAGCTTTTGGCCAGGAGTGTTGTAATTAATATAGTTTCTGTGTAATTATTTCAGGTCTGGGTGGTTGAGAAACAAGCAAGCAGCCTCTGCCTACAGCTTTAGACTTTTGCAAACTGTCTGGGATATGTCTTATTTTTCTGTGAAAACTGGATGAGGGTAGGCTTCAAGTCTTTCTGTGCCATCTTGTCTTTTTCATGAGTTAGCCTTGATGCTGTAGATTTCAGTTTCTACTCCTCTGCTGCAGAGTGTATGGCTTACTATATTCCTATCTTCTGTGTTATTCAAGTCAAATCAACTAGAGACCCACACTTCCAGGTTCTCTGTCTATCCAAAATATTGATCCAAACCTCTCATTTAATTCTCACAAGAATTTGTAGGTAGTTATTAATATAATTTCCATTCTGCAGACAAAGAAGAAAGCTGAAATACGTAGTCAAAATGGTTAAAGCAAAATCATTTTTGTCCAACAAGACTTTTATACATAGTAGTCATTTTTCAAAGCCGAAGGCAAAATATATTTACATCTAAACAAAGACTGAGGCAGTTTGTTGTTACCAAGCCTGCCTTACAAGGAAGGAAAAAAGGCTCTTTAAGCTAAAAGTAGGTACCAATGATGGAAATCTACACAAAGTCTCAGTTTTAATGGCCACATAATATTGGGTGGAAGGACATGGACGTAACATGGTAGAAATAACAGAGATGTCTGTGTTCTTCAGGATCTTTTCACAGAGGCATGGTACTTCCTCCAACCCCCAAAGTAGTGGAGTGTCCAGGAAATAAAATCTCATATGCATTTACTTGACATTTCAAGTGGGCAGCATGGATTCTGACTCCAATGTTTGGGCCTTCTGACATTACTTTAGTAGCATCTTCCTTACATAGTACAATTCAGTGTCAGGGCTGTGTTGAATCCCAAGGCCCTGCTTTGGGGTAGTACAGGAAGCTTGCACTCACTGCCTGCATTCTCATGCTTTCAGTTGGTCTTGAACAGCTGGAGTCAGAGGACTCAGGTCAGCTTCCTCCCTAAATCCTCATGTGCAAATTCTTCCTGTGTTAAGGAACACCTGCCTCTTTTCTCTCTCACTGACACTTTTTCTTTAAAAAAAAAAAAAACAAAAGAGTTATGGCATTTGTTCCCTATGGCTTTTCTGGTAGCATTCATTTCTTCCTATCATGAATTATTTCAGGAACTGTGTGTGGCCTCCTAAGGAGACAAGAACCAATGTCTAGTTACTCCCCATAGGGCATCAAAAACTAAAGCAAAACTCTACTGACTTTTGGCACAGTGAACTTATGGATTTATTAGGGTTACTATCTGGAGCTTGAGTGACTCAAAGGTTGAAAAGCACAAATCAGTGTCATACAGAAACGACATCCCTGAAGCCTTCTACCCAATTTGCAGGCAACTCCAGTAATGCCGTCCAGTGGTTGTCTCCTGCTTGAAAGTTTAGTGAACTTTCTGAGTCTTATATGCCTCCCTCTAACCTTCGTGAGGGAATCTTTCAATTCAGAGGAAATATATAAACAACAGAACTTCATAACAAACAGCTGACAGAATCACAAAACCATTAACTGTGCCTTTTCTTTCATACCTGACCTTTGAAACCAATGAGATGTGAGTCCAGCAAATGAAAATTGAATAACTCCCTGCTGAATGGTAACAGCAAAATTACACCTTCTAGAACTTCATCACCAATTGTGTGGCCTCTGAAATATTTACAGCATGCTTCTTTTCTTCAGTAGATGGGAGAAAAGAATGAGAATTTGACTTTGGAGACCCTATCATAGATCACACTTACTGCTGGATAACTTCCTTTTGTGTTAAAGGACAGAAGTGATATAGAACATGAGGAAATTTTATCAAAACACCTTTATGAAAATCACAACAGTCTTCATTAGTACTACTTAGAATTTTTTAAAATTTCTTAACCCACTCTGCCTAATTATTAAGTATTATTAATCGTTAAGAGACATGTCTACCATCTTTTTGGAAAAGGGGTCATTACCTATCAAAGTTATGTCAACTTGACAACCTAAATATACGTGGGAAAAAGAAATATCAATTGAGAAATAATTTTCATTAGATTGACCTGTGGTTATGTCTGTGGGGGGCATTTTTTTTTGAGTACTGCTTGAATTGGGAGGGCCCAGCCCACCATGGGAGGAGAAATCCCTGAGCAATAGAATCTTGTCTATAAATAATAGGTAGTTGAGGAAGTCACAGGAGCAATGCAGTAGGCAGTGTTCCTCCACAGTCTTAGCTTCAGTTCCTGCCTCCAAGCTCCTGCCTTCGTTTCCCCCTATGATAGCCTAAAAGTAAGTCAAATAACTTTTTCTTTCCCCAAGTTGCTTTTGGTCATTGTTGAATAACAGAAATCAAACTAAAAGCATACTCAGTTGATAATCCCTGCCCCCCATCTTCCTGAAGCTCCTTCTCTCTCTGTCTCTCTCCTCTCTCTCTTTCTTCCTCCTAGTTCCTTCCTACTTCCTCACCCATCCAGATTATGTAGATGGAAGTTTCTTTCCCAC
>JAQHUG010000217.1:1458849-1481041 GCA_028555095.1 Dicrostonyx torquatus
CCCCATCTTAAAGAAGCAGGGGGAGGGTGGTGGGGTAGTGGGGGAGCGGGAGGGCCGGGAACAAGGGGAGTAAATGTAAATTTTTCTTTTAACAATAATAAAAGAAAAAGAAGCTACTGTGTAGTGTTTTATCATTTTTTTGTCTCTGGTTGAATGGTAGTAAATGTTAGAAGAGTTTAAAAGGGATTCCGAAGGTGACATAGCAGGCAGAGCATGTTTATGCTGAAGGATTGTGTACAACATGCATTGCAATTCTTTGTTTGGAAGAATGAGGGAGTCAAAAGCTGCAATATCTGTAGATGAGATTGTCTGGATTGCCCCAAGAGATCATCCCCTAAGTCTGCCTTGCTCACTCCACTCTGTCTTTCAGTACGTATCACCTCTTGTGATCAAGATAGAATTCTGGAAGTCAGACATATTGCCTATTTCCAAGATCTCACAGTGTGGTTGGCTGATGGTGTTATATGTAAAGCCCAAGAGTCATCGCCATAGCACTTATTCACGTATCCATGCAACACACGTGCTTTGAGCTTTCCCTGTGGTACAACTCTGTTGTAGATGTGTGATGAGTGATGACTCCTTGGTTTGCTTGTTCTGTGAGTCTTAAGCACTGAGTTGGTAAATTCTGTCAAATGTTTGTATCATTTATATCAGTAACTTACCATAAGTTTAGAAATTAATAAATTATGAAGTTTAATGAGTTTAAACAATAGGCAATATTTTTCATTAAGAGTAGAATCTTTTTTTTAACATTCTATAAGGGAGAAAATGGTCTCACTGAAGGTTTACTCGATCTAAAAGGATTTGTCTGTCTTTATCTAAGAGTCATAGAAGTGAATTATCTGAGTGTCAAGTTGTTTCTATGTTAATAACATAAAGGTATTTTACTTGTTTAAATGAAGTATTATTGGAATGAAGGTCAAAGGAATTGGCCAGCTGTTCTTTTAAAGAAATGCTATGTTAATGGTTTTATTAATGAATATTCCAGATCATTGTAACACCATCTGAGTGGCACGGATGGAATTCAGAATAACTTGAGAGCAGGAGAAGGTGCCTGTGTGTGACCCTTATGGAATAAAAGAACAGAAGCTAGTGTCATCCCGATCTGTGTACTTATTTCCATCACAGCACTCTGATAGGACAATGACAGTTATCTTTCCGCCCAGGGAGAGGACAAGTACAAAGTGCAGCAGTGAAGTTGGCTTAGACTCAGAAGAGGATCGCCTTCCTCTGCAACACTCAGGGCTCAGAATCAAACACCTGGGACTTGTCAAGCCAATCTCCACACCGAAATCATTCTGCTGTTCCTGGAGGCGCCTGAACTTTTTATCTAGGGAGTATGTGATGTTGTTTCTTAGTGCAGATGAAGAAAACCTCATTAAGTGATACATTATGTATTTACATTAAGTTTTTGACATTTGTATATACTGTGGAATCACCAGCTCAGGGAATTTAACATATCCCCATTACCACACAAACTGTTTGCTTATAATGAGAACCTTTAATAACCCATGAAAGAACAGGGACTCTGCCATTTGTAACAGCATGGATGAATGCAGAAGGTATCATATTAGGAGATAAACCAGATGCATAAAAACAATACCTAAGCATCTCATCCATATATGCAGTCCAAAAGCTCTCACACTCAGGAGTAAAGAGAGTAGCTGTTCCCACAGCCTGAGACAGCAGAGGGTGGAGAGAGAAGAAAAGGATTCAGTGAGACCAGAGGACTCAGTTCTGGAAGTTTACTGCGCAGTACAGATCCACAGCTAATGAATTTTGTTTATTGTTAAGTAGTCTGCTGGAAAATAAAAACTGCACTCAGTTCAGGGCCATAGGATTGTATGAGGGCTTGGTTAGAAAAGCAATTTCTCCACAATGGTAGAATTAAACAATTATTTCCGGAATCCTAGCACTACAGAATAATCCACTATTTTGAAATGGGAGATATAAATTGAATCTGAAATTAAATTTTTAAGAAAAAATTGTAAAAAATGAGCAAAATAAAACTAAACATTAGGTTTTTCATCCAAAGTCGCAATCCATATATATGATAGCAAAAGTGAGTGTTTAAAAAGGGAACATGGGGCTTGTGGTTTCCTTGGAACATCCTGACTGCTGAACTTCAGAGAGCAAAGCATAGAGTTCCTCCCTATCTGGATTCACGGATAACAGTGTATTCATTTCTGCCTTCTTAGCAGCTAGAGTCCCATGGCTCTGGGTGTATTGACTAAAAGATTAAAGGCATACATTATCATAAGTAATACAATGCTTCCATGGACAATTTTATAAAATAAAGAACTGTATTTCCAAAGAATGCAGTTCATGCTGGCCTTATTAATTAGCACTCCAGAGAAAATTACTATGTCCTCTGGCATATATTTTTTATAATAGAAGAAAATTAAATTTTGCTGGGAGGGGCTTTAATTTCGCATAGCCACCACAATAGCTTATGCATTTTCATCTCTCTGTGTGTCATTTCTTTTGGGTGGCAGATACTCCTCCCTAGACCCTCTTGGGTCTGTGCTGCACGCTTTATAACCTCCTGCAGTGTACACATCTTGTCAGGCAGGGATGGCTCGGCAGGTTTGGTTCCGTTCAAGGTAGAATACTTCAGCAAAAGAGCAAATTCTTCCAGAAGGCTTTCCTCGTCTGGCTGATTCTCATTAGGTGATGCCAGCAATCATTGTATCAGTGTCTAAATCCAAGATCTCATTAAAAACAACACATTCCAAAAAATATGTATTTATGGCTTTTGTTTGGCATACCGTCACTTGGTTTTTCAGAGTTATAATTCTTACTGAAAACACAGGTAAAGTGTTTCCCCACTATCTACCTATATTTTAGTTAATTGGTTTGACATTTCACAATTCTCCAAAGGTGACCATAGTTACTACTACTGTTATGAATTTAACTTATATTATTACTATTATGGATCCAACTATAAATTGTTTGGCATCTCAATCCATGCATTCATTTATACTGTTTTCACCATTGTTTGCAAATATTTTTTTAGGAAATAAGAAAAAAACCAGAAACATAAGAATATTTCTTTATATATCATTATGAATTTATGGATTTTATTTAAACAGATAAGTACAATTTAAGATATAAAATTAAAAAAAATAATCTAAAAAATTCTCTGCCTTTCATTTCTATACTTCCTCAGCATGAGTCAGGAATGCTATTTTATGACCACATTGCACATACTAAAGCTAAAATCTATAAAAATGGAATTACACCACTGCTCAATTATTTTATTCAATAATTCATATATATCACAGTGTTCTGAAAGATCACCATGCAAACAGCCAGTACTGCTGTCAAGAATAATGTTGAAATAGTTTAAGATTTTTTTCAGCTCTTCTGCCCGTCCTTTAATTACATTCAATGAGATAGCAGAATTACAGTATGAAGTGTCACTCGGAATAATTCTCTCTAAACTTGACACAGTTGTATAGGTTAACAAATCTAAGGCATAAAAATGCTCCCTATATGGAACTTATTAAACAGGCTGTTACATTGCGGATAGAAAACGCTGTACATGGTGAAAAGGCATAGGAAATACAGCCCATGCCGTAGATTAGCTACATACTCGTGTTTCATTCTCCCTTCTGTTTTTAAGCATTTAAATTTTTATTTTATGAATGCTGGCTTAAATCCTCACAAAATCTTTGTTTGGGAGGATAGGCTGATCACTTTATTGACAGGTAGAGAAACGAAAGGTCACAGAAGTCTAGCATACAATCGAGGCCAGGTAACGAGAATTTAAACACACTTCTGCGGAAATCTGTTTCCTTATGCTGTATTAACATAACTGCTTCCAATAGATATCTTGTGGGTTTAAATGAACTGCTTAGTTATGCTCAGTAAACAAGTTTCTTATTCTGAATGCAGTTGCTGACGGATGTGTAAGTAGGGGGAAAATGGGTCTCTACATTCATTTAAGCAGCTTATTGCTTTTATAAAATGATGCAGCGTGGTCTACACTTAGCACTTAGTTTTTGAGCTTCTAAGAGACACATTTTGCAGGTCAGTTTTTCCTTCGATCATCAGTTCAGCTTCTGTATAGTGACATCGGCTGCTACCTGGTCCTTGCTGAGTGAGCATCTACTATACCATGGAACCTGCTAATTACCATTGAGAGGAAGGGGAAGAGGATCCTTTTTCTCAGGATTATCTCATTCTAGACTGGAAGGCAGAACTCAAAAGAGCAGTTATAACATGTTTACTTCTTTGATAGCCATTGGATGGGTACCTTGCTTTGTCTAGCAGTAGGTATGGGACAGAGGCAAGTATCCTCCAAAAACCTTTGCTTGTTAGGTGCTGGGCAGTCAGTGGACCAAGCTGAATATGTGAAGGATGGCATAGTTCACTATAAAAGAGAATCAATGATAGAAAATTTCAAATACTATCTAAGACATAATTCTTTGTGATTCCCTTTCAACAGGAAATGCCTCAAAAGCATTTAAAATAACCACTTATTGATCTCAAAAATTAATTTTGCTGACCTAGTAGGACCATTGGTTTTTTTTATTTTTACTGTCAGTGCATTATTTTATTTTAAAGATATAGATATGGAAATGAGAATAAGAAACATTTATGTATAAAGAACAAAGTAGACCAATATTTGGAGAACATTCACTCAATTTCACCAGTTTGGGCCAGGCTGAACAGACCACACTGCTAACATTTACATGTAGTGACGTATACTTCATAGTATAGTTGTATAAGAAAGACACAGCTATGGTTTGCTGTCCATTCTATTCTGAGTCTGTTGTAGCATTGCAAAAATGTGGACACAGAAATTCTAAGTTATAGTTACTTGTTTCTATAAGTGTGTGAGTTCTGAAGCCAACATGATTAATTTGTTAAACATATTTCAAGCAAAATAACATTAAGTCATATGTTTAGTTTGTGTGTATGTAATTTATAAAACTGCAAGCCTATAAAATGAACCTAGCATAGGTCACCAGGCTTTGAATTAGTATAAACACATGCATTATTTTGAGGCTGAGGTCCTGAGTCTGGAGATGGTTCAGCAGTTGTTGATTTTCCAGAACACCTGAGCTCAGGTCCCAGCACCAGCACTGGACAACTCACAACCATCTGCAATTCCAGCTTCAAGGAGATCAAACCCATTTGGCCTGTGTGGACACTTTTACACACTTGCACATCCCACCACACAATAATTTCAAAAACAAAATCAATCTTTAAGAGAGGTCCTAATCACTGTTTTATTGCCCTAAAGAGACACCCTGACCAGGGCAGTTCTTATAAAAGAAAACATTTAATTGGGGGCTTGCTTATAGTTGAGAGATTATCCTGTTGTCAGCATTGTGGGGAACATGGCAATGTGTAGGCAGACATGGTGTTGGAGAAGTAACTGAGAGTTCTACATCCTGACCTAGAGAGACAGAGGGCAGTGTGGGCCTAGTGTGGGCTGTGAAAACTTCAAAGACCTCAGTGTCCAAGCCCAGTGACACACTTCCTCCAACAAGGCCACACCTTCTACTCCTTCTCAGATAGTGGTGCCATTTCCCTGATGACTAAGTATTCAAACACATGTGCCTAGGTAGGCATTATTATTCAAACCACCACAAAAAATTTTTAAAAAATACACATATGCTTTTTAAAAAAGCTTTAAGGCTTTTGATATAAGGAAAGAAGAAGATACCAAAAAGAATAATGTGCAAAAGATATTTTATGTTTTACTCTGAGCTTCATTAAGTATTTTCTGAAAAGCCCTTGATAGGCAGTGTCTTGAAAAAAAAATTGAATTTCAAGGTACAGACTCTAATGTGGAAAGTGCTTTGGAAGGCTAAAGACTGTCCTCTGTACATCAAGAGTAAGGCCTGGATGAACCAGGTCACTGAGTTTCTTGTCGTAACCCACAGAGATGTAGACTGTATCATGAAAAAAGTTTCTTTCTCACACAGATGGAATTTTAGAGTGCTTCTGAATTGAGATAGTGCCTGAAGAACATTGGTAAGACTGTGAAGGATATCAGTGTGGCGTTCTGCTTTTGCTCCCTGGCTGACATGTCAGTGAAGAAGAAAGAACAGTGGAAGAGAAACTGAAAGAGCTGAGATGCAGGAAGAGACCACATTTCAGGCTGCCTGGATGGCAAGAGAGGAGAGCAGGCTATAGGTGAGGGTGAGCAGCAGAGATAGCTGGTAGTTACGAGCCACTATCCTCTCAGGGGGCTCCTTTAACTTTTCAGAGGATGACTAATACCGGAAGTGCTATGGAATGAGTCAGCAGGAAAGGCCTTTAGCTGAGAGTCAACTCTGAATGGTCATCCGTCGGCGAAACCAGAGAAAGGCCTATGGAAGGCAGCGTGGCACTCTGAATCACCAAGACAGGGCAGGGAAGCTTCCTTGCAGCAATGGCTCAGAATCTCTTTTCCGGTAACAAGCAGGGTACCTATCTCTCTGGTGACCTGAGGAGAGGAGCTGTGGCTGAAAATTCTGGGAGTGGCTGGAAATTCCTATATACTTACATTTGAAAATGCGTGCCGAATTGACCTGATTATCCCTTCTGCCATCAGGAACTTGTCAGTAGTAAAGAGAAACTTAATTTCAGCTAGAGAGATGTTACAAATGTTGCATGCTCTGAGAAAGCAAAGATGGAGTGAGAAATAGCGACTCATGGAGGAGCAGCACCATGGACAGATCTCTGAGCCCCACTTCTTAGAACTGCTGTGACCTTACAGAGTAAAGGGCTGCAGAGTATAGCTCAGTTGATCCGGTGCTGCCCAACACACACAAAGCCTGGACTTGGTTCCCAGCACTGCATAGAAACCAGGTTCGGTGGTGTACACCTACATAATCCTAGCACTCTGGAGGCTGAGGTAGAAGGGTCACCACTGGATACACAGTGAGTTTGAAGCTTTTGCTGGATATTTTGTTACAGCGGCCAGAAAAGCAACTAATTCAACAGTCTGCATTCACTTGTACTTTAGCATCCAAGCTTTTCACAGGGTTTCCTTTACTTGGTTCGCAACCAATCACTGACCAGTCTTGACCTTCTTGAATTTACTTATTCCTGTCACCTTCCTTTGTAACTATATAATTTCAGATCATGTCTCATGCTGTTATTAAAGAGTCTCACTGTTTTCCTCATCCTAAACATCATCCCTTGCCAATTAGTCCCTAAACCATAGTTACACTGATATTTTGCACATTCAATTTTGTCAAGTTACTTGCAACTTAAATTTTTCCTATTTTTAACAACTCTAATTGCTCTCAAGAGAAGTTTAAAGTACTTTAGTATAATAGAAACTTTGTGTGATACAATTTCAACCCCTTTTCCATCCTTCTATTGCCCTTCACCATCTCAAAGGCAAAGCTAGTGGATATATTTTATTTCTAGAACATATTTTTTTTGTGGTACAAAGAGAAACCCAGGCCTCATATATGCTGGACACCTGCTCTACTCCTGATCTGTGTTCTGGCACCACTAGCCTAGACCTTTAACTATGATCTAAGCTTCATAAATTACCCTTCTTCGACCACGTATTTCCCACACTCACAATCAAGTGCTAAGGTTTTCTACCCAGAGTCTCACCTGATGCTTCCAATGAAGATTAATTTTATTTTTATTTTTTATACTGTCTCATTATAACATTTGTCAATTTGAGGTATATATTTTTCAGCTTGTCTGTGTTTTGCTTTGCTATAAGAACCCAGAAGGTCATGCAGCAACTTTTATATATGTGCACATTTCAGACACTATGACCCAGTTTGGAATGTATCAAATCTATTTATCTGTTTACTTAGCCATTAATCCATCCTTCTGTCATGGTCACTTTTATTGCAGTGCCAAAATTCTTGCAAGGGACTCGAAAGGACACAGCCTATCATGGAGAGAAGCGTGATGGCAGGAAAGAATGTGCCACTAACCTTCACCTCAATCTTGGCAGAACAAGGAACTGGCAGCAGACAGGAAGTGAGGCTGGACTATGAGATCTCAGGGTCACCCCACTGGGGTTCGCTCTACTCAGGTTCTACAGCTTTCTGAAACAGGGCCATTGCATGGGGACCAGCTGTGCAAACATGTTCCACACTCAAACCATGACATCCTCTTCAATGTTTTATTTACCTCTCATCCTTATTCACAGTGCTATAAAATCCCTGAGACTAAATCAGAAACAATGGTCTTCCTTTTCTTCGGCTTTGATGTTGACTTCATTAAGTTGTTTTATTAACACCCATACCCAAATGTTTTAGTTCCATCCAGTTCAGTCTTCAGTTCAGACCTGCCCCATCACTAGGACCATTCAGTGATCACCTGATAATTTATTTTGTTTGTAGCCTTGTTCCTTCTGATAACATAACGTTGAAATCCAATTGTTATTTTTATATTATTATAATGCTCATTGTTATATTAATGAAAACATCCCCATCACCCCTGATAGATAACAACAAGGATAGAAGGGGCTTTAAACCTTATTTTTTCTGCATCATATTTATCTCACCTCCCACCAAGACTCTCCTGTAGCCAAAACTGCGCTCAGAAAAATTTCAAAAAGAATCAGTGTCTTAGTCAATGTTCTCTATCTGTGAAGAGACACCATGACCACAGTAACATTTATAAAGGGAAATATTTAAATTGGGGCTTCTTACAATTTCAGATGTTTAGTCTATTGTCATTTTGATGGGTAAAATGGCGGACTATAGGTAGACATGGTGCTGGAGAAGTAACTGAGAGTTCTATATCCAAAACGCTAGGCAGCAGAGAGAGAGAGATACAACTACTGGGTTTGGCTCATGCTTCTGAATCCTCAAAGTCCACCCCCAGTGACACACTTTGTTGGTGGAGATATGGTCCCTTTGTCCCAGCCGCCCAGCTAGCTTGTACCTGAAATAACCACACTGAAACTGTATTAATTAAATTACTGCTTGGCCCATTAGTTCTAGCCCCTTATTGGCTAACTCCCACATCTTGATTTAACAAGTTTCTATTAATCTGTGTACCACCATGAGGTCGTGACTTATGGGAAAAGATTCAGCATGTCTGACCTGGCAGCTCCATGGCAGCTCTTACTCTTCCTTCTTCCCAGCATTCAGTTCTGCCTTCTTTGCCTACCTAATTTCTGCCTTATCAGGCCCAAAGCAGTTTCTTTATTGATTAACCAATGAAAGCAACACATAAACAGAAGTACCTCCTACACCAACACTTCATCCAACAAGGACACACCCCCTAATCCCTCCAAAGAATTCCACTTCCTGATGATTAAGCATTTGAATCAGTGAACCTATGGGGGTCATTCTTATTCAAAACAGCATATTCCACTCCCTGGCCCCATGAACTTATAGCCATATCATAATGCAAAAATTCATTCAGTCCTACTTCAAGAGTCCCCATAGTCTATCACACTCTCAGTATTGTTGAAAAGTACAAAGTTCAAAGTCTCTTCTGAGACTCATGACAATCTCTTAACTATAATCCTCTATAAAACCAAATTGTAAGAAGGCATTACATACTTTCAATATATAGTAGCACATGATATGCATCACCTGTTCAAAAAGGAAGCGTATGAGTAAACGCAGCATCTACTCAAGAATGGAAACAGGCTGGCAAAATTCCGGGTCTGAAGTGAAAGCATTCTTCAGATATCCCAATTCCTTTCAAGTTTGTTCACTGCAACACACTTCTCTCTTTGGCTGGTTCCACATCCTCTTAGCAAATCTCCTTGGCAGGCATTCCATGGCCCTGGCATCTCCAACATCTTGGGGTCTCCAGTGATTCAGGCCTCACCTTTGCAGCTTCACACAATGGCCTCTCTAGGCCTCCACACACGGACACCCCTGACACATGCCTGGCCTCAGTGGCTTTCTTTAGTCTCAGAGGAAGATTCCACAACCCCTTTCTTGTGTCCTTGACTATAAAGCCAGAGCCACATGGCTGAAACTGCCAAGTTTTGCTGCTTGCTGGGCCCCCTAATTCAATTACATCTTCACCAACTTTCTGTTTTTGATTATTTCTTTCACTGTCTAATCTTGGCTGTCCTGGAACTTGCTGTGTAGACCAGGCTGTCCCCAAACTCAGAGATCCACCAGCCTCTGCCTCCCTAGTGCTAGAATTAAAGGCATGTGACATCATGCCTGACCATAAAGATTCCCTTAACTCCTTTTACAGGTTGGGAGCATATCCAGGTGGGGGGTTCCCTGAGGTCACCACTCCCTTTTATACTGTTCAGCATTTCCTCTTTGAGCACTGGACTTCACTCTATTATGTGTCCTGAAAATTCTTCCTTTATTCTCAAACTGTATATTTTGTATTTTTCTTTGCTCATTTGGCTCTATCTCATTATAGATTTGTTTAACAATGGGCACTAATAACCAAGCAATACAGTCAATGCTAGGATATTTTGAAGTCTCTTTTACTACCATTAATCAAAACACTCTTCAATTTAGTCTCAGGTAAATTTTTTTGGACAAGGGCAAAAAGCAGGTACAATCTTTGCCAAATATCACAAGAATGGTCTGCAGGTCACATATTCTTCCTCTCTGAAACTTCTTGAGCTGTGTCCCCATAGTTCAAGTCATGCTCACCACCACTGTCTTCCATAATCCTATTTGGATGGCCCATCAAGACCTACTTACAGTGTCCAATCACTTCATAATCCAGAGTCCCGTAGTCTACATTCTTTCAACAAGCAACATGGTCAGGCCTATCACACCAATACCCCAGTCTTTGGTACAAACAGTAAATATTTTTGGTTTTGTGACCTCAAAGTCTTTGTTACAATTACTTGACTCTCACAAATCAATGCTAGGTACAGAAAACAGAACAAGGCCACCGTTCCATAAAACCTTACCAAAATTTAAATTTAAATTTCATATTTTATTTTTCCAAGACATAGTCTTTTCCTTCTCCTTATGCCCACAGCTATTTAAAATATAAAGGATCTTCTGAACTCAAAGATTGCAGAACATCAGATGATGAGCCTGATCTGACCCAGACTATAATCTTCCGACCTTCATGTTAAATCATCCTAAGAGCCCTGATGATGACACGAAGTTTCAGGATGATTTTTCTTTGCACTAAGGAAGTTCTGCTAAGTGAAGCTGAGGGAGAAATAGCACTTGGGTGTTCTCTGCTGAGGCATCTGTAGCCGCTCTCCCATGCTGATGAGGTGCGGATCTTATCCTCTTTGTGTTGTTTAACTCCTACCTCTGCTGGACTGCAGCTGCCTTTTCACTTTTCTGTCTCTGTCACACATTCACTGATCATTTTAGTCCATTTTTTGCTTTCCATCTCTAGCATAAATAACTACAGAACATCCTTGTCTTAAGAGACCATCATGGAAAATGACAGCTGTGTATTCAAAGCACACCACTATCACCCACCCAAATGTAGATTATCATGGTAGAGTTGAGCCAGTAAGAGGAAAGATTTATGCTGGGTCATTCATCTCTTGAAGAGAAGATCTCATGACATTAGATGATGAGTCCATTTAACTAGGACACTAATAGGAAAAATCCAAGAACCAATGACTGATTCATTTACAAAATACAATGAGTTGAGTAATTTTCAGACATATCTAAAGTGAGTTTTATTCAGAAGAGCTAGTCAGAGTTTTGGGTAGGTGATGATTAGAATGGAATCAACTTTCAAAATACTTTAGTGTAATGGGATATATAATAATATTATTAGGAAATATGACAGAAATACTTGATTTTATTTTAAACTACAGAAAATTGATGAAAATGTAACAGAGAACTCAAATTGACATAACTCTTAATAGTGTAAAGCACCTTAGTTTGTTATTAATTAATCTAGTTATGAGTAAGTTATATTTAATACATCAATCCTAAATTATTTGGGTTATTTTATTATTATTATGGACACAATTGGGCAAGTTCTCAAATTTATTATTATGTTTTGTTATATACATATAAAAGGGGTGCTTTGGATAAGAATGAAACTTCTAAGTGAGATATAAAAGTAGTTTGACTAACATATAAAATAAATTAGACTAGACTGGACATTTACAGTCACTTAAACAACATGGAAAATTTTCAAAATTTATATTTTATTAAATTCCATAAAATGGAACATGATGAGTGGCTTTTGCTCACAGTTCATACATTATGTCAAACAACCAATTTTTGAAACTAGCAAACAAAATAAACAAGAAATTGCAAATGTTTTGGTCTAGAGTTAAAATTTCATAAAGGCAAGTTAGAAATACCATTTCTCTCATAATAAATAGAATAAATAGTTCTTTTAAAAAAATCATAAAGGAGAGAAGGATCTTGAGACTTTCTATGTAATTTTTCATTGGAGATGTTTATTCAACATATAGTTTTGGGTATAATAACTATTTGCACCCTATCAGATAATCTCACCAAAAATTGTTTACAAAATTGTGTAGGTATTCAGATATATGCATTATACTGGTAAACAAATGACTATAATTAAATCAATTTCCACCTGATGAAACTGTTTATAGATACATAAAATATATGAGAGGATGTTTTCTTAATCACTTGTATATGCCTGACCATTGATTTTTTTCATTATCATTTTTCTTCAAAACTTTATTATTTTATTGCGAATTTTTCAAAAGTGAATGAATCTTCTACCCAAGGGTGAGGCTAAGGTCACTGGAACTCTTTTTATGTTGATATAAATCTAATATTGCATCATTTTTAGAAATAACATAGAATGTATATCCTTTTCTCGGAATCTCATTGGCTCTAGCCATCCTCATGACTCAATTTTTTCCATTAAGTGTCTAACACAGTGAGTGGAGTCTCACCTTAGGATGCTAGGCAGCATCAGAATGGAATGGAAGTCCATCCTCTAATCTTTGAACATAGCTTTGGCATTCAATGTGTGAGATGCTGTTGCAATACATTAATCACTAATAAAAATTGAGAAAAGAATGCATCATCTTTCAATAGCCTCAGCATCCCATTCCATTTAATTCTAAAGCAAATATTTGGTTGCAGGACACATTAGCTATGTTTCTTGCACTTCATGAACAAAGATGAATCCCATAAAATACAATCCACATCTTCATATAGTATTATAGTTAATATTGAAATTGTAGATTTGAATTTCTTTAAGTTAAATATGTATACACCATGAGCTTATAAAATACATGGTATGTGCAAATTATTATTTCTTGAATGACCAAATAAATACTATACTTTTTCAGAATTTAACAGAATAATTCTAAACAAATTATTACAATATCTATTGATGGTCTCAACTTCCAGTTTTTATGACTCTGTGGTAGTTTATAGACCCATTGAGTTTATTAATGAAGTTATAGCTCATAGAAGAATCACGACTCAGTATTTTATGGGCAGGAGATAAGTGAATCAAAACATATACTTCTGGAAAATGTCAAAGAAAAACAACGAGAACTTGTGCTCCCTGATACTGAACAACAACAAATCCCATCATTAAACTCGCATGAAGACAGCATTAGGTTCAAGATGAAGTAAAAGGAATGGTTCCCCTGAACACATGAGTTCTCAATTATAATTATGGATTTCCAATATGATCATGAACTCTCATTTCACTTTCCTTATGAGAAGGAAAGTATTGTTTCCCTGTGGACACCATCGAGGCCCTGGCCAGAAGGCATTTACTGTTTTGTGAAGATCAAGGCCCCACTTGAAGTCATCACACAACCAGGTGAATTTTCAAATGGGAAAAACTGTTTTTGAGAAAAAGAGATAATAAGAATTTAAAATTTATCTCTGCTTTCAGAAACATGGATTCTTTTAGATAAAGATGGAAATAAACCTCAAAAAATCTAGCAGAAGAATAATTTACAATAAAATGAAACTATTTTTGAGTGGCATAAATGAGCAAACTTAGAGAAGGCAAAAGAAATCTTATCATTTGCTTGCATTTTCTTTCAGACATTAATTTCTGCTTAAGGAATATATCTGTCACATTTAGATATTTTCACTTGAGTTTCATGAAACTGATTTCCATAAAAATAAAAATTTCATCCATATAACTGGAGAAACAGAAATATACACACAATAAATGTCATTCTCTTAATTTTCAGTGTTATTTATTTGTAATGGATAATATAAATACATCAAACCCATAAAATGCTGTATAAATCATAAAACTGCTTTTGTAAATTGTACTGGGATGTAAATTTCTGGTAGCAGTAAGACTAAGCATCTTGCCTTATATTAAGGGTGGGCAAGGCAACCCAATATGAGGACTAGGGTCCAAAAAGCCAGCTAAAGAGTTAAAGCCAACCTCTGCTCCCACTGTTAGGAATCCCTCAAGAAGAACATATTACCAGACTGTGACCTATATACAGACAGCCTCGGTCAGTCCCATACAGGCTCCCTGGCTGTCAGTTTAATCTCTGGGAGTTCATTTGAGTCCCATTGGTTGGTTCTGTGAGTTTTCTTGGGTAGAACTAGATAAATAAAATCATTCTGTGTGACATAACCCAGACAACAGAAAGACAGACATGGCATGTACTCACTCATAAGTGGATATTATGTATAAAGGATAACCACGCTACAATCCACAACCCCAAAGAGATAACAAAAGGGGATAGCACCCTAAGTAGTGGTGAGAAAGTGAAATAGAGGAGATTTTGTGGATGGTCTGTGGTGGGTGGGGATGGGAACATGAAGAATCAGCTTAGGGAGAATGGAAAGAGAGAGTACTAAAAGAGATGACTGGTAAGGGAGTCAGGTAAAAATGGATGCAAAGGCATCTATAAGGGTGACCCCACTAAGACCCCTAGCAATCGGGGATATGTAGCCTGAATTAACCATCTCCTCTGACCAAGCAAGTCTTCCAGGCGGAGGATTTAAGACATCAAACCAGCTACATGACCATCAACCTACAGTCTGTCCTGACCATGGGAAGTGCTGGGGTACAGGTGGCACAGAGATTGTAGGAGTGGCTAATCGATGGCTGCTCCAATTCCAGATCCAAAACACGAGGTTGAACCAACCCCTTACACTACTTAGGGTGCTAGGACCTGGAATCTGGATGGTTCAGAGACCTAGAATAGAACCAAACACAACTGGAGATGCTCAATGATATTCTGCTATACTCATAGATTGGTGCCTAGCCCAGTTGCCATCACAGAGGCTTCACCCAGCTTGCGATGAAAACAGGTGCACAGACCCTCAGCCAAACATTAAGCTGAGCTTGGGGAATCCTGCTGAAGAGAGGGGCAAGAATTGTAGGAGTCAGAGGGGTAAATAAATATATTTAAAGTACAAAAATATAAATATAAAAAATACACTATATGACGTCACTGCCTGCCAACCAGCTAAGCAGCCCATAGACCAGGAGTTGGAGATTTCCACATGCATTAAAATAGTCCTCAAATAATATGATTTATATACAATGTTTATAGGACAGAAATTCATGAAAATTTATTCTGACATATGAAACTCTATCTGTGATTTCAACTGTGTAAAATAAAAGTGTGTTCATGCACGATGAGATTAGTCATCTGTGTCAGACTATGATTCACGGGAGGCCTCCTCCCTAGATCACAGAACACTGTTATTCCAAGGAACCCTTTCCCATGCCAATTTCACTGAATACACACTTCAGAAACTATAAATCTCAAAGACAGAACTTGCAAGTTACGAAAGTGCTGCATAGAGATATTCACAGGCTTGCTTGAGAAGCAATCTTTTTCTTCTGTTTGAAAGACTTGGAGCTGTGCATGAGAGAGATGGAGCCTGCAAGAACAGCCAGATGGGAGGGAGGAACTGAGCGACCTCCATGCTAGGGAGAAAAACATCTTTCCTGTGCTAGCCTGAGGGATGTATGGACATAGACCCAGTGCCAAATAGTTCTCTTCTTGGTAACTCACATGTGTGAGATCATACCCTGTCTTGTGCCCTAGCTACCTCTATTCATGGCAACAGAAGCAACAATTGTGGAAGAGGTTGTGGTTAGAGGGAACCACTAAGGTAGCAGCTAGAATATCTTTCCTCTTCTGAAGACATAAGAATAAAGGAAAGGGAATAGAGCAAGATGCCAGACACGCTTGAATTAAAATGCTGATGATAGGTGATTACTGTAAGTCCTTAAATTTAATGGTGTTTTCAAACTCTTCTAAATATTTAGTATTTATAATCAGATATAAGTGATGAAAATAAAAATATAGTCTTCCTTGATACATATGCAAACTGTAAGCTATAGAGCCCCATTTTACATTGGATGCAGCCTACAGAGAGCTTATGGCGCTCCGAGTTGTCTTTGAAAGTCTAATTCATAAATAAACAATCTATGAGATTGAAGTGTTCACTATAAAGCAGAGTCACATTGATTTTGGCATCGACTAAAGAGTCTTAACTTCAAGAAGGACTAAACTAAATTGTTTTTGTCTTTTCCCATATTCTGCCCTTCTGGCCTGGATTTTAACCTGTGATTTCTTCTTAGTACCTCCTTCCAGGGTACGCATCTCAATTGCATTTAGACTTATTTTTTGACTAATTAATGACAATTGATCCAGAGGCAGAAATCATATTTCCATATATGATGATCACTGAGCACTTAACTCATTGGACTGAGCAGTTGGGCTGCTTGGCTACAGTTGAGAACCACTGGGATCCCTGGAAGAAATACTGCGGTAGAAACAAACTAAAGCGTGGCTTCTGTATATGGCAGGCCATACATCATTTTCAGAGTCTGAACTAAGGAGTTACTATGTTGTACAAGGCCGTTTGTATGTTCCAGGCCACCCTCTGCTTGTTTGTTACCCGGCCACCCAGACTCCCGGAATAACCACACAGAAACTGTATTGATTAAATCACTGCTTGGCCAATTACTTAAGTGTATTGCTAGCTAGCTCTAACATCTAGAATTAACCCATCTCCATTATTTTATATTTTACCATGTGGTTCATGGCCTACTGGCAAGATTCTGACATGTCTGTCTCCGGGGGCGGCTCCATGTAATAGTTATTTGCACATTTTGTGGTTTTCAGAATTGGGCCTAGGGTTTGATAGAACTTCAGGCTGATCTCCAACTTGGTATACAGTCAAGGGTAACCCTTGGATTCTTGGTCTGTGTAAGTCATCTTGAATACTTCAATTATAAATGGCTACTGTCCTGCCTTTACTTGAACATCGAATTAGACCCCATGTCTACCACTTTAGTAGCAGAGAAGTGATTTCTAGAAAGAAAATGAATTCAACCTTAAGATTAGTATAGAACAAACAGTTCATTCAGTGCACTTCAGAGAACAGCAGGCTGGGCACTAGCTGGAGTACAGCATATAGACTAAGGTGGGCTACAGGGATCTATGGTTGAGAGAAGAATGTTGACAGCCTGAATGAGCTTTTGTGTGTGTGTTTTTTCCTGGCATGTGATTTATGTCATGGTGGGAGGAGCATCGAGATTGATCAGTACACAGTTCTGGAGGGTTGATATGGAATGCTGTGTATTGATTTCCAGTTGTGTAATGTCTGCCATGCAATTAGGGTCCATGGAGATCTGGCCATGCTAGGAAGGGAGTTGTCATTGAAGGGCCAGGTTACCAGTTACTGGGTCACAGCTCTGTGGTGTCAGCACTCCTTTAAAATTATTATTATTATTCTGATCAGTATGCAAAGAGTCAGGTTCAGCACAGTATTTTTCAAACAAAATGTTTTGGTTCTTTTTTATCGATTTTTATTGAATTATACATTTTCTATGTTCCCTTCCCTACCTCTCCCTCCCCTCTTCAACCCTCTCCCAAGGTCCCCATGCTCCCAATTTACTCAGGAGATCTTGTCCTTTTTTACTTTCTACTTCCCATGTAGATTAGATCTATGTAAGTCTCTCTTAGTGCCCTCATTGTTGTCTAAGTTCTCTGGGATTGTGGTTTATAGGCTGGTTTTCTTTGCCTTATGTTTAAAAACTACTTATGAGTGAGTACATGTGATAATTGTCTTTCTGGGTCTGGGTTACCTCACTCAAAATGATGTTTTCTAGCTCTATCCATTTGCCTGCAAAATTCAAGATGCCGTTATTTTTTTCTGCTGTGTAGTACTCCATTGTGTAAATGTACCACATTTTCTTTGTCCATTCTTCAATGGAGGGACATTTAGGTTGTTTCTAGGTTCTGGCTATGACAAACAAAGATGCTATGAACATAGCTGAGCATATGTCTTTGTGGCATGATTGAGCATCCTTTGGATATTTACCCAAAAGTGGTATTACTGGGTCTTCAGAAAGATTGTTTCCTAATTTTCTGAGAAATCGCCACACTGACCTTTATACTTCAACTTAAAATCATTCTGAAAAGGTCCACTAGTTTTCTTGTTTGTTTGTTTTTTAGTCTCTTAAACTTGTTTTAAGCATATTAATTAATTTATTAATTGTATGAGTGTATGTGCGTCCATGTTTGTGTGTGTATGCCGGTCACATTTACGTGTGTGCATGGGTGTGTATGTGTGTGTGTGTGTGTAGAGGTCAGAAGACAGATTTTAGGAGTTTGTTCTCTCACTGGAAGATCGCCATGCTCAGGTCGCCATGCTTGTTTTCAGGCACCTTTACCTGCTGAGCCACCCCACCAGTCCTCAATCTCTCTCTTTACACACACACTCACATACATAAATACACACACACACACACACACACACACACACACAAAGTCAGACTGTAAGATAGTTTTACAAGACTTGAGTCAAAAGCAACAGCATCCCATCTTTTCCTATATTCTTGTCCCCAGCATTTTTTAGGTATTTGTTTTATATTCATAAATATTACTTTTACATTTCTGTCATTTTTCTTAATTGGAGGATTTATCTGTTAACTTCACTCTAAAGAGTCCGCTTTAATAGGCTCTCATTTCTACTCACCACCCACATGATCCTCTCTAATTAGCTACAATTTTTATTTAAATCATTATTCAGTGCATATATTGTTGTAGCTCCTGTCCATTTTTTTTTTTACGCAGTAGGGATATTTGTCCTCTTTCTTCTCCCCCCTTCCCACTCTTCTTCAGCATCTAGTGGGAGTCACATTAAATAATCACCCTTTGAGGTAGAAATCCTGCACTTTTAGTTCTGGGAAATTTATTGTATGGTTTCCTTGAAAAATGTCCTATGGTTTTTATATGAATGTATTTTTTGGTGGTGTTTGTTTTGTCCCCTCCAGAACATCATGGAGCTTGAGAAATGAACTTCTATTTCACTAACACTTTTTCTCTTCATGTTTATTTTTATTCCATTTTTCTAATTTTTTATATTTTAATACTCCTTTCATCCACATCCTAATTAAAACAGTGTACATAATTTCTATGCATTTCTCTTTGTTCTCTGAGTGTAGTGAATTTTGTACTATTCTGCTTTTGTTCCTTAGCCATAGTCCATTCCCACTTCAGTCGTTTGAATTAGAAAGGCCCCCATAGACTCACATATTTGAATAAATGGTCCCCAGTTGGCAGACTGTATGAGAAGGATTAGGAGATATGGCCTTGTTGGAGGAGGTGTGTTTCTGATTTTGAGGTTTCAAATTCCATGCTATTCTCAGCTCTCTCTCTCTGCTTCCTGCTTATATACAAGGAGGTAATTGCCAGCATTGCTCCAGTGACAGGCCTGTCTTCCTGCTGCCATGCTCCCTGCCATGACAGTCATGGACACACCCTACGAAACTGTAAGTGTCCCCCAAACTCCATCTTCTATAAGTTATTTGGTCATTTTGTCATGGTAATAAAAAAAGTACTTAGTGTAATTGACATTACTTAATATTTCCTTCACTCACTATTGTTTGTCTATTTCTCATTTAGTTTTATTTCTTGCCTTTTGGGAATCTGCTCATGCAATGTAAGAGTGGGCCATAGCAAATAAACGGATGCATTTTTTTTTTTGTATTCAGAACTTTGTAAGTGGCACATTTAGTCTTGGATTGTCTGTTTGATCTGCCTTATGGATCCATTTCTAGGGAAAGCCTCCAATGTTTGTGTATTTATGACTCTAGAGAAAATTCTTCAGAATTATTTTGAGATTGAGAATCTAGGTGCTTGAATTCTGAAAGCTCCATTTAATGTATAATTTAATTTCTTGGCTTTCATTTTCCTGTGCTTCCTAGGGCCTGGTATTCCCTATGATGGCCATTCCTCGAAACTGTTCATCCTTGCCAGATCCCCAACTGTAATGAAGTCAGACTAGCCACACAGAGGGGCTATGTGGGCAGAGCAAAGTTTAGTCAGTCTCCCTGGCACATCCATCCATGCTGAGTATCCGTCCAACCTTAAAAGACTCCAAACAGGCAGCATAGTTAAGTATATTGGAATTAAAGACATCAGCTGAACTCCTTTTCCCATGGAATACTGACACAAAAATAAATGGTTCTAACAATGTGCTCAATAAAACAAAATGATTGAAAACACCTCAGAGTAAAGCTAATAGCAAAAGGCAAAACTAGTCTAAGGTTCCACTTCTTTCATCTCCAGGGAAGACTTCAGTGGTTCAGTCTAGGTCTGCCCTGGGCAGCCCCCCAGGGGTACAGGAAATGTATGCAATGAAGGGTCTGGCTGATTCTCATGGTGGTGTCTGAGTCATAACATCACCTTCACATCTATTTTCTGCTCTGGACCAGAAAGCCCTAGACACCAATTTTTGGAAAAGGTTTTTACTCAGAGAAGATCACTGTAGATAAAATATGATTCATTTAAATAGATTAAACTAATTGCACACAAAGAGGAAAATCTTAAGGCTCACTTTATGAACTGGGAAATCAGCTCCAAACACTGGAATTCACTGTAGGACTGACTCAAGTGTCGTTTAAAGGGCATCCTTCTAAAGTTTGCTCATGAGAGCTGTGTCCTTGTGCACAAGTGGTTCAGGAGAGCATGGGGATTTGGGGATGCTGCAAAGAACAGAATTAGGAAACAAGGATTTAAGCAACCGCAACCCAACAGATTTGCCTTTCATTTGTGTCTGAACATTTAGCTTTAGTCCACGTGAATCTGTGATATGAGTTAATAAGAGACCCTCAGACAAATCTTCGCTACTGTATGCAGTGCAGCATGGCTACCGTGAGGCTTTGATTGACATGCAGCAGCTTTCACAACCTTTTGGAATCCCATGGGGATAAAGCAGTACATTCTGCTGCCCCCTGGCAGACACTGTGTTTGCTGAATATCGTGAGTTGCCCTCAGTGGAACGAAAACCAGATAGAGGATGCTGTGTTTGCTTCCATAGATGATGGGGTAGCCTTTTAGCGCTTGCTGTCTGATGAACAAATAATACCACTTTTGCAAGATTTTGATTGAGACTATGCTGAAGCAAAATCAAGTTCTCTGAGCTTTTGCCTCTGATTTCTCTTTCAATAGTGATAGATGAGTATGACAAATAAATGAGAAGACAGAAGGTTCATTGCCGCTGAAGGAGATATGTTATTTTATATCCAACCTGCCAGTTATGAAGCTAAATAAAGGTATATTTCAAGTTCATTGTGCTCTTAGAGGTCATTGGGGCAAAGACCGTTTCCCAATAAAACATTAAATGTACATACATGGGAGAGGAAATGTGTAGGCCTGGTAAAGGGACCACATCATCCACCACTTTTTCTGTGTTAAATTGCTATGGGCACATGCAAGACATAATATATGATCAGACTTCTCCATATGAGACTCAAACACATGCGATTACGGATCTGTAGAGTTGATGTGCAAAGTGAAGGCACTCTACAATATTCAATATTGAACTCTATGGTTTGCAGTTGTTTTGACAGCAGAGAAATAAGCTCAATGAGGACAAAGGAAGAGACACATTCTAACTGCATGCAAGTTTTGCTAACTCTTGTGCTTGTGCAAAATGTCTGGTAAGACATCAAGTAGGAAAAAGCTTGCTTCTTTCTGCATCACTCTTTCTTCAGGATGACTCTGGACCTGGCAGGAGGATGCAGATTAAAGGAGATCAAAGATGGACACCAAAATGAAGCATCAACCAATGGTTTTCTTTATTGTGATCTGCTCAGTTTCCTTGGGTTTGAGTTGAGTGTGATGTGTTTGTGAGCTTAGGGAGGAGTAAGGACAATCTCTGCTGTCAGTTCTCAGACATCATCCAATTTTCTTCTATAGTGTCTCTCTCCCACTGTCCCACTAGGTTGAAATTATGCAAACAGGCTGGATGAAGTGACCAACAGATTTCAGGATGAGCTTTACTCCACCTGTCTGACTTTTGGATAAAAAGTGTATACCTCTAAACTGGGCCTTTCTTTTCTCTTTCCC
>JAQHUG010000217.1:1499449-1531969 GCA_028555095.1 Dicrostonyx torquatus
GTCTGGTAGAAACAGATGATAGCCAGAAGTGATGTCCCTCAGCCTTTGAACTTCATAAGAGTCTTTTCTTGGTTAAATCAGTGAGCTCCACAGTCCTTGCTTTTAATGCTTGGTTGAAAAGTTGGGTACCAATTTGAAAGGTGTGCAGCTTGGAGGATTGGTGTAGGAGGTCCTTCTGCATTTGTATTGCTTTCATTGGTTGAATAAATAAAACCGCCTTGGCCTTTTGATAGGGCAGAAATCAGGTAGATGGAGTAGACAGAATGGAGTGCAAGGAGAGAGAAGACAGGCATGGAGAGAGCCACCTGCCATGAAGCTGCCAGGTCAAACATGCTGAATCTTTCCCCGTAAGCCACAATCTCATGGTTACACACAGATTATTAGAAATGGGTTAAACGAATACATAAGAGTTAGCCAATAAGAGACTAGAGATAATAGGCCAGGCAGTGTTTAAATGAATACAGTTTCTGTGTAATTATTTTGGGGGTTAAGCTAGCCGGGTGGCCAGGAGCTGGATGGGATGAAACAAAGGGCCTTCTCCTCCCTACTACGTGGCCCACTCCTCATTACTACAGAGGATGTGGGCCTGGTGAGCAAAAAATGGGTCATTAGAGGTTGGCCTTTGATGGTTACTAGTCCAGACTCTAACCCTTGCTGTCTCCTGCTCCCTGACAGTCATCATCTGAACAGCAGACAATTTGCCATGCCTTCCCTACTGGGATAGACTGTGCTTCTCCAAATCTGTGAGCTCCAGAAAACATTTTCCCCTTACATTCTGTCAGATATTTAATACACATGCAGACTATAAACATAAAATACAAAATACAGATGCCATGGGTTTGAAGGAAAATAGTTCTTAGAACTCAGGATAGGATCTAGACAGGAGTGGGAGGTGATGAGGGTAGCAGTTACAATGTTTAGAGGAACATTAAATTGATCTCTGAAAATTTCAAAATCTACCTTGGGCAGGCACATCGGCTCACACTATTAATCTCAGCATTTGGGAGGATAAATCAGGAGGCTCTTGAATTCAAGGACAAACAGGAGACTCAGAGGAAGCCCTGCTTCAAAAAGAAAGATAGAAATAGCCAAAGTTAGCAGAAAAATAAGCAGTCTCTTACTCATATCTAAATATTGCATAAAGCCAACCATGTCTCATCCTTGACACAAGGCCCAGTTTACATCATGTAATGAAAGCTACACACTGCTTTCTAGGATGACTAGGGGAGAAGTGGATGTCAGGGATGATCCAGCTAGGAGCAAGCAGAGAGCAGTCACCAGGAAGAGGAAACACCGGAGATGACCTAAGGGGTTGGCATTTGTGCTCTTAAGGCTATAGCTGGCATGAGACTAACTGTTCTCTGGTGTGGGCTGAGACTCGGAACGTCTTGTATACTGTCAGAGCTCCTATGCTGTCTCTGTGGAGACTTCCATCACTCCCACGGGGGACACTGTGTAGGCAGGAAATGAGACATCTGTGAGGACATACTTGGGATGAGAGATCAAAAGCAACTTTCTCTCATCTCTTTCCCATCTCCTTCATTTTTCTCTTTCATTTTTTATTTTTTATTTTTTTGGTTTTTCAAGACAAGGTTTCTCTGTGGCTTTGGAGCCTGTCCTGGAACTATCTCTTGCTGGTCTCAAACTCACAAAGATCCACAATTGTTTTCTTTTCTTTGCAGAAAGTTTCAGCTTCTTGCAATCCCAGTTGTCATTTCTTTCTATTATTTTTTAAGCATCAGAGTCCTACTTAGAAGGTTGTTGAATATGCTAATATCTTAACGAGTTTCCTCCATTTCTTCCTCATAGAAGTGTATGAAACATGGGCCAAAACAAAATTATACAGTTATTTACAACATTATGAGAATTTTGCGTATGTGATTTTCTTTTTGCTACTTAATTGGGAGATTATCTAGTGCAAACTTTGTAGATGACAATTTCATGTCACCGTGTCAGAAGTCAGACTCACCTGTTAATTTTCAAGCTGTAGAACTTATATTAAGGTCTTTGATTTAGGATGAGTTGATTTTTGTGCAGGCTGGAGGTAGTGATCTAGTTTCTTTTTCCTCCCTTGGATATCCAGTTTTTCTCAGGACCACTTTTTATTGCTGTTGTTTGAGAAAAGGTTTTCCTATACTGTTCAGTCTGACTTGAACTCTAATCCTCATGTTTTAGCTTCTGCATCGTTTTTCAAAGATACAGTCTCTTTTACCAACGTGTGTATTTGACATCTTTTGAAATAATCAGCTGGATATAGTACACTGACTTATTTCTGGTTTTTCTATACTATCATACACTATCTTATTTCTGTTTGTTTTTATACTATCTCACTAGTCAGTCTTACTGGTGCAAGTACCAGGGTGTTTCTATGTAAGCGGAGGTTGCATTTTCATTTCTCAGCTGCCCAGCTGGCCAGATCCAAATAAACACAACTATATCAATTACAACAGAAACTATATCAATTACAACAATTTTGGACAATGGTTCAGGCATATTTCTAGCTAGCTCTTGCATCTAAAATTAACCCATTTCTATTAGTTTATGTATTGCCACAAGGCTGTGGCCTACCAATAAGATTCTGGCATTTTTCTCCTTCGACAGCTACATGGCATCTGCCTGACTTCACCCCTTTCTCCCTGCATAGAGAGCTTAGTTTTCCTGCCTACTATTTTATATACAAAGGAGAATATAGATCGAAGCAGCTTCTTTATGGTAGTAAAGCATATTTATAACATATAGAGAGTAATCTCACATCATTTCTGTACAGTGGATCAGGGAAGTAATCTGAGTACAGACACATGGTACCTCTTGTATCTCGTCATCCTTTTTTCTCCTTAAGGTCATTTAGGCTGTGTGTGGGTATTTTGTTTCAGGTGGCTTTTGCTCTGTCATATGAGTTTTGGGATTGCTTTTTCTAGCTCTGAAAAAGAAAGCAATTGTAATCTTGATGTGACTGAGCCTTTACAAAGCGAGACGAAATGTCTTAGCTCTTAGGTAAATGGGTATCAAAACTATGTTGACAGGCTATTTCATGCCAGTCAAAAGGGCTAGTATTTAAAAAAAAACACAAGAATGGTAGATATTGGCAAAGATACAAGGAAAAAGAAATCCTTAACCACTATTGATGGGACTTTAAGTGAGTATACACACTGTGAAAAATCAATATAGAAGTGGTTATTTTTTTTAAGAAGCTAAAATGAGGACTGGAGAAAAAGCCCGGTAGTTAAGAATTTAGTAGTGCTCAGTACCCACATCAGGTAGACACCACAACCACCTGCAACTCCAGCTCCAGGTAATCAGTGCTGTCCTCCAGCCTTTGTACTTACACCACACATGCACACAAAATGAATACATACATAAATATATAAATAAATACAATTTTTAAATGTATTAAAAACTGAAAACTATATACTTGTAACAACAATTAATAACAAAGGACATGAATTTGAAAGAGATCGAGGAGGTGCATATGGAAGGGTTGAAAGGAAGTAATTAGAGGGGGAAATTCTGTAATTATTTTATAATCTCAAAAAATAAAAGACATAATAAAAATTCCAATGATATAAAATATAGCTATCCTATGATCCAGAGATGCAAGTCCTGGGCTTATAGCCAAAGAAATTAAGGTACAAAAAAATAGAAATATAGGAAAATAATGTTTATTGCAGTACTGTTCAACCACAATAGCCAAATCACGAGACTGCTCTAGGTGCCCGCAGGTGAAAGAGTAAGCGATGGAAATGTAGTATATACACAATGGAGAGTCATTCAGCCACTATGAAACACAGAATCATGTACTTTGTGGGAAAATGGATGGAACCAGAAATCACCATGTTAAGTGAAATAAGCCAGAGTCAGAAAGACAAACATTAAGTGGTTTTGTCAAGTGGGGACTCTTAAAACAAGAAGGAAATTAGGAGAACTGTTATGGAACACACAGGAAGTCAGCCAGAAGGGCAAACAGCTCTGACTTCAGGAGGATATATTTAATGGAAGATTAATATATATATAATTTTATATATATATAAATGTCAATCTGAAACCTGTTTTTGTTCAATTACTATGTAGTAATAAAAGAAATTTCATTGAAAATCATAAAGTATTTGGATAAAAATCACTAAATGTACATAGAAAAGACTAAAGCATGGTATTAGAGTCTGTGTTGTAACTAATTTACATGGACTTCCAGAGTATTGTTTAGATTAAAACAATTTCAGTTAGATTGTAGTACTTCAAAGTTTTTCCACAATGAAACAGTGTAGCACTAGATTTATCTCCATGAACATAGAAAGCTCATGTGATGATTTTCCAACAATGATTACATATATATGACAATAAATCAAATATATATATATATATACACATACATATACCTGTGCCTCAGAGGATGGATTTTGTGAGTTGTTTAGATTTTTCCAGTTTTTACTGTTCTATTATATCTTGGGAGCAATAGGCATTCACATATTTCTAACAACATTTGAGGGAGTGCATTGCAATTAAGACGAGGAACAGTATAGATTAAAAACCATCTAGATATTTTTATTTTATATGTATGAGTGATTGCTGGCATCTGTGACGTGTAACATGTGCTGGCATGAATACATGTGCTGGTGTCTAAGGAGGTCAGAAGAGGGATTTAGAATCCCTGAAACTGGAATCACAGATGGTTGTAAACAATAGGTGGGAGCTAGGAACTGAACCTAGGTCCTTTAAAAGTATGGCAAGTGTTCTTAATTACTGAGTCCTTTCCAGACCCATCAGTGATATGTTTAAGTTGAATTCATGACTAAAGATAAAAATAAGACTAGAATTCATACAAAACTCTTGTTGTTTGCATTCATTTTTTTCTCTTGAATAAATCTGCTAGAAGAGCTTTTAAATTTTTAACTAAATGCATGTATTTAAAGTGCTTCAAATTTAAAAATCAAACAATTAGGAGAACACACTACTTACGCTTGATAACAGTAATAATTCTCAAGATACTCATAAAATGAATTATACAAACAGAAAATGTAGAAAGTCAGAAATAAAGGGACCTCAGAAAGAGGTCCATTGTTCACATCAGAAAGCACATTAAACATGAGGAAGTCCAGTAATTCAGCTCTTAACAAGGTAATTATGGCATTGACAAGCTAAATGAGAATTCAGAATGTAAGAGACACTTGGCAAATTTCCCACTAGATTCTCAAAATTAACAAAACCTCTGCATGCCAACTCCAGTAATTAAATGAGACAAGGTTCATGGAGAGAATTCAAAAGATTTCAGCATAAGATGCTATAAACAAGGAAGAGATCAACAAATTGATAGTATTTATCTCAGAGAAAGCATGACATAAAGTTTAAGCCATTACATTGACAGAAAATAAAGTCCTCTATCAAATGAAACATTTTTTTTTTCTTTCAAAAATAGACTAGTTATTTAAGAGTTCCACACAGTGTGTTTTGGTCATATTCGCCCCCTCCTTCCCAGATCCACTTTCTCTTCCCTCCCCATCCATCTTTGTGTCCTTTTTAACCTTCAGGAACAAACAACTTGTATTGCTCAAATTGTGACCTTAAACTGGAGAATGATCAACTTACTAGGGCTATACTTGGAGAAAACTCTCTCTTCCTCTTCCAGCAGCTAACAATCGCCAATATCCTCCAAGGCTAGGGCTGTGAAGGTGCTCCTAACTCCGCTCTCCAAACTGGAATTTAGTCTGGCTTGACTTGGACAGGATTTGTACACGCTGTTGAAACTGCTGTGTGTTCATATGTACAGCTGCTCTGCTGTGCTCAGAAGATAATGTTTCCCTAGAGCCATCCATTGTCTCCGGCTCTTGATCTCTGCTCCCTCTCCACAATGATTCCAAGGCTTGGAAGGAAGTGGTGTGTGGTATCTGTGTTCTCTGAAAGGCTGAGAATCTCTAGTCTCTTACTCTTTGCACTTTGGCCAGTCATGCTGTTCACTGTATTAATCACCATATATTGCAAATGAATCTTTTCAAATGATAATTAAAATGCATTGATCTATGGGTATAATGGTAAGGTTCCCTTTTTTGACTGTCAAACTGAAATACATTTATAATGGAAACAATACTGATTTCAGAGGCACAAAAGCATGGAGTAAAATCCTGGCTTTATTAGTAACCATTTCTGAGTCTTTTCTGCATGAGTGCAGATCCTTGCTACATGGCTCTGACCCGGCTCAACAGTTTTTATCTATTATCGGTTTGAATTGGCAAAGTGAGTTGATGTTTCCTATGTAAAATAGGAATAAAATACAAGTTCATGGATCACTGTAAGACATATTAAGTGAGGTAATGAAAATGTAGGGAAAATATCCAGAGTAGCAGACAGAGAAGAACAAAACACGGCAATTTAAAACAAACAAACAAACATGTGGCAGAGACACACTGGTGAGGTTTGATGGTAGCATTGACCTTCCATTGGTATTCATTCATTGTGATTAAGAAGTTATTTTTGGCAAAAAAGTAGTGGCACCTGACTTTAATCGCAGCACTGGGAGGCAGAGGCAGGCAGACCTCTGTGAGTTTGAGGCCAGCCTGGTCTACAGAGTGAGTTACAGGACATCCTGGTCTACAGAGTGAAGTACAGGACAGCCTGGTCTACAGAGTGAGTTACAGGACAGCCAGGGCTACAGGGAGAAACCCTGTCTTGAAAAATGAAATAGAACAAGCAAAACTTGTAGCACAAATAATAAGAACCCAGAGAAAGATATTGATGTTCAACCTGAAGACCAGAAAAGCAAAGCAGTCAGCCACTGTCTCTTACCCTTACCTCTATCTGAAAATGGCAATCTTGTCTCCAGGACTATGCTTTTGTTCTGGCTGCCCAGACCCAAATAATCACACAAAAAATTACAACACTGTTTGGCTAATGGTTTAGGCATATTCCTAGCTAGCTCTTACATCTTAAATTAATTAATTTTTATTAATCTATATATCACCATGAGGCTGTGGCTGACCAGCGATATTCTGGCATCTCTCCTGTGGCTACATGGCATC
Source organism: Dicrostonyx torquatus (assembly GCA_028555095.1). NCBI lineage: Eukaryota > Metazoa > Chordata > Mammalia > Rodentia > Cricetidae > Dicrostonyx > Dicrostonyx torquatus. Next base: position 1,506,457 of record JAQHUG010000217.1, read on the forward strand.
TCTTTTACTCCACCTACTCTCTCTGTATATATTTGTTTGGATTTACCACATAACTTTAGTCTGCTAAGCCATTAGTCAAAAACGATTCATTTGTCAACTAATAAAAGCAACACATATACAGAAGGACGTCCTATATCATCAAATTGCTTCTGAGTCTTTACTGCATGAGTTCAGATCCTTGCTACATGTTTCTGACCTAGCTCAACAGTCTTTATCTCTAGTCTGTGCTTGTGGTGAAGGTAGTTGATTAAAATTCACCATCACATTTCTACCACCAATCACCACATCATGACTATTACAACAAAATATGCATATTTATTATGCTCCAAATGTTGAATTAAAATAATGTTTACATATATGAGATAAATATCAGCTGTTAAATTCTTTTATTATCACTATTTCATATATTGTTCAAAGAGTTTAAGAAATTGTTCATCCAACTGTGGATGGTGGAGCTAGCATTTAAAACCTCGTTGCTCAGCAGCAAGGATTGGACACCTGGGCATAATATCACATTGCCATTTTTAAGAAGTTCAGTAAGTTGTATGTCTTATCATGAAGCACTTTGGTATTTTCATTTCATTGATTTCAGAATCCTCTTATGATAAATTCTTGTCCTAAATAAGTTCATTGATTTTGGCAATAAATGCTAACTAGAAGAAAGGTTCATCAAAAAAAAGAGTCATTAATCTAGACATTCCTCAAGTAAAAATTTTTCTAAGTATGCACATGGTCTATGAAATACTGAATGCATAACAAACATAAAAATATGATCAATGTCATAAATGTTTGATGAAATGTTTGTTACAATAACTGAAATAAATTAGATTGACATTGTAAAGGACAGATAATGTCAACACTGACAAAGTCTTATGGAATTGCACACCATTATACGTGTGGATAAAGTGTTAGTCAGATGGTTGGTGTGAAAGTGCATGCCTTAAATCCTAGTGTTCAGGAAGATGAGGCAGGAGGATTGCTGCAAGTTCTAAGGTATGCCAAGTCAAAGACTGAGGAGCAGCCCTGTCAGAGATGACACATAGTGAGGACTTATCCCTTAATAAATATTAGAGGTATTTGAGGAATAATCAGAAACTACCTGGTAAGGTTGAAAAATATTTCAGTTTTATGATTTATCTCAAATACTTGGAAATACTCTTGTACATGTGTGATAAAGAGGAAGTTGTCTTTGTGTAGTCCATAATATTTGTTCAAATAAGGAAATTCAGATATAGTATACTGTTATATCTATAAAGTAGAATGTTCATACAAGGTTGAAAATAAAAAAGTTAGTATATATCTGTAATATGAATAGATCGTACAATTTTTAGAAAATTAAAGTGTTAGAATACTGCATTGTGACATCATTTTTGTAAGTGTAAAAATATGTATATATTGATAATATTTATAAACATATGTTGGAAGTATAAAATTATAAACTGCTTATATGATGAACTTGAGACAGTTTATTTTGACAGAAAGAGAAAATGCCATATAAATAGAGCCTGTTGGATAAAAAGGGTACGTTAGCATTTTGCCCTATTTATTTTCCCATACAACAATAAAAACCATCTGAGTTGTTACAGGATAAATATGAAATATTCATCAAAGGATTTTTTTTAACTCTTTTTATTTATTTTACTCTTGGCCCTTAAGTGTGGGAGCTTTATCAGGAAGTTAAAGAAATGTTAATTGGTGGGATTAGCTAGAGAGAGTAGGTCTGTGGAGTGGTGGCGTGTCATCCTTGGTCTCTTCCTCTATGTGTTTGGTTGATACCATGAGGTGGGTAACTCTGCTCCTCCACACTGATCTGCTACCATGATGTTCTATCCAAGCACACAGAACCAAAACCATTGCCTGAGCCTGTAGCAGCAAGAAACCACTTCTTCATCCCGGCCACCCTGACCCGAAATAACAACACAGAAACTGTATTAATTAAATCACTGCTTGGCCCATTAGCTCTAGCTTCTTACTGGCTAACTCTTAAATTTTAATTTAACCCATTTCTATTAATCTGCATATCACCACGAGGTCGTGGCCTACCAGCAAAGTTTTAGCACATCTACCTGTGGCCATGGATCCATGGCATCTCTCTGACTCTGTCCTTTTTCTCCCAGCATTCTGTTCAGTTTCCCCTGACTAGCTCTGTTCCCTGATAGCTCTGCTATAGGCCCAAAGCAGTTCTTTTATTCCTTCCTTAACCAATGAGAGCAAAACATAGACAGAAGGACCTCCTACACCATGAGCCCTCTGAATCCAGGAGTCAAATAAATTCTTTCTCCCTTAACTATTCTTGTCAAATATTATGTAACAGTGACAGGAAGAACAAGAAGAATATAAAAATACCCCATTTGTGGATGATATAGCCTTACATTTGTACACTGCTATATTTAGGTATTTATTTCAAGATAAAACATAAAAATAGCAAAATGACCAGGACAAGCAAGTCATTCTTCAATGGTAGGATTTTGGGGGAGAGGAGTCAGCGGATCAGAGACAAGGAAGAAATAGCAGGTGGAGTCAGAAAGTCTTGCATAAGCCATGTTTTACACCAGGTAAGTTTATTCAGAAGTGCAGAATCTTTTATACTATTTCTATGGGGAAAATAGGACAGTGTCATTCAAAAACCATGACAGACTGGAACTAAATCAGTGAGAGGCTAATCAAACAATGTTTCACAAGGGGAAAAACTGGGTATCGCAAGAGCATCATCAACTGGGCACACGGCCTTGCGACTGATAACCACAGCCCCTTAGGGTGGTAAAAGTTGAGTTCTAAGGATCTGAATCTGTAGCGCCACTAAGGCCCTGGCCCCAGGTCATTGCTGGCTCTGCTGAGCATGCTCCTGCTTTAGGAGGAGTAGCTATGTTCCTTCTCCATAGAACATGGTCTCAGGGATAGCTTCAGTTCAATCTAGTCCTCAGCAGCAAAAGAAAGAAGATTTTGTAACGTTTTTCTATTGAATTACTTTTCTAAATGAGATATTAACCTAAGTCTAACTATTTAAATGGGTTGTAGATATATAGTCTATTTTTAGACAGATGTCATGAAATTACTGACATAGCTATGCCTTACATTGACAAACTAGGGGATTGCATTTTTTTTTATTTTAAAAGGCATTTTTTTTCTCTCATTAAGTGTGGAGAGAGCAGAACTGACCAATGCTTTCCAAACCTGGCTGATTTTCCAAGTCACCTAGGAGTCTTTCTATGCACAAAAGTCTGGACATTGACCCGGGTTATGGATCATGTTATCTAGGGGTAAATCCCAGGTACTTGTTCCCTTTACTTTTGTAGACTTTGGTAGTTCCTAGTGAGTTTAGTAATTAGATCTATCGTGAAACCTATCACCAAGTGACTTCACAAGTCCCTTAGAAACTCTGTTCACTCTCAGAGAGGGATGGGTGGCAGAAAAGGCTTTTAGTTTGTAAAAGGGGCCTTTCTTCAAGTCTCACTAAATGTATAAGTTAGTTGGGATCTGAGATGGCCTACAGGGCTCAAAGCACAGATCTCCCAGGAGCCTTTTCTACATAGTGCACCTACTGTTCTCAACACTCTGCTGAGTATTAGGTTACTTTTTCCCTCCTTTAAGAATGTTACAGGCAGTTGAACGTCAGAAAGAGCTTGCAGTTTCAGCTTCCAGGAAAACAAACATTATTGGCATTTTGTTTGATGAGGCTTCATGTGTTTACACAAAAGTAACAAGTACACAGAGATCTTTGCTCTTGAATTGCAGCACTCTGTGTCTTTCAATTGCAGGTGAATATTACAAAGGAAAAAACAGAGGATAATTTGTGTCTCTGTGAGGCTGGGCTTTCCCAGAATTCCTTTTGAAGGTGTCAGAGAAATCATGTCCCTCATGTGCTTGTAGCTATAAATATAAAGGCTACACCAGGAATGTCCCCTGACAGGCTTCTCATCTATATATGTCATATAGCATTTCTTTCTGGACACTAAAATAAGGAGAGAGACAGAAGAAAAAATATCAGGAAAGATATTTCCACATTGGAAAATTTTATGTCAGTAAAAACTGTGTCCTAGGAAGCAACCTTAATGTAAATGGATGTGTTTAGATTTTTTTTCCAACACACAAAGATAGAAGAAGCAGGTAGCCAAATGCATTGGGTGGACATCTCGGTGAGTGCAAAGCTAAAGCAAGCAGAGTCAAAAGGTCTGACAGCAGGAAAGCTTCCCATCTGCAGCATGCAAGGAAGCTATCTCCAAGGCAGCAACATCCTTGGACAAAGGGAGCATAGCCACGTGTGGGGGGAATACTTAACTTGAGATCATGATTGGAATCCATGTTTGAAGATGAAAATGGAAGACGAGAATGTCTCTGTGTACCCATCTGTGTCACAAAGTTTTATTTGAAATTAGAGGAAATGACCCTTTGTAAATGTGTGGGTATGGATAGGGCTTTGTCCTTAAAGGTGACTGTCTTGTTTAACAGCTAACAGTTGTCTAATACCTTAATGTGTTGTTTTTTGTTTTTTTTTTTTATTTTTTGAGAAAAGGTTTCTCTGTAGCTTTGGAGCCTTCCCGGAACTCACTTTGTAGACCAGGCTGACCTTGAAGTCACAGAGGTCTCTGCCTCTCTGCGTCTCTCAAGTGCTGTGATTAAAGGTGTGAGCTACCACAGCCCAGTTAAGCATATCACTGTTAATATGAGTGATGGTCATATTTTTCTTTTCTTTTGATTGTTCCCTCCAACTAAATGTGGAATTATCTTTCTTCTGTTATCCCATGCCTTCAATCCATGCTGATCTCACACCTCCTACTTTGTCCACATCGAAGGAATAAGAGAAACCTCTAGGAACTGCAGAGATGCTCATACTGAATGATCTGGCCTCGTCCTCCCTTCTTGCTACCGTCCCATTTTCTTCTGTGTTCTCTGATCTGATTTATTCTTTTTGTAAGTGTGTGTGTGTGTGTGTGTGTGTGTGTGTGTGTGCGTGCTACTCTGCTCAGGAGCACCTGTGTGTATGGTTGCATGTTCACATGGTATTCACATTTGTGGAGGTCAGAGGATATCCTTTGTGCTGTTTTCACATGCCACCCTCATTTTATTTTTGAGACAAAGTCTTTCACTGACCAAGAACTCACAATCTAAGCTAAGTGAGCTTGCCAGCAAACCCTAGAGACTTTTTGGTCTCTACCTTGCCAGTACTGGCATTACAAGTACCTACTACCATGCCTGGCATTTTTTCTCATGGCCTCTCAAGCTGGTGAAGCAAGAGCTTTACCAACTGAGTTATCTCCCCAGGCCTTGCCTTTCCTGGACAAAGCTGAACACTTGCCCTTAAAGTTTATTCTGATTTCTGCTTCTTACCTTCATCCTCAAGTCTGTTGATAGCCTCAACCTTGTCGTATTTCACTGTTCTGTTTCTGGCTCCTACATCCACACAGCATTTTCCACTGCTCACAGAAGTATGCTAGACAAAGGTCTAGGATGGGGACTGATGTGCTAGGATCCCAGGTTGGTCTGAAGATCAAAGGAAGAGCTCCCATCAGTTTTCCAGTACTATAGGAATGTGTGGATGGATAGAATCTGTACACATTTGTTGTATGAGTGCAGAACTTGTATTTTTCTGGTCTTGCAGGACCAGAATAATTGTGAAACAATATAATTTGATTATTCTAAATATATACCATACATGAAAAGAACTCAAATTCTGTTGGGTGAGTCTATTTCAAATCTGTACAGCCTTATTCTTTGCAAGAATATTTCTTTTTGCCTTAAAATATTCCAACTTTTGTTAAATAGCCTATTTATAGCATGTGCCACTAAGTAAATAGGAAAAAATGTGTAAAAGAGCTGATTTCCTCTTCTCTAAGACTGGTAATATAAATTTTAAAAATTCATTTGGCATACAGTGGAGAGGAATTTCCCATCAAGGATATGTAGAACAAGTTTCAAATAATGATAGGTTTCCTGGAAGTATGTGGTCTCTTAAAGGGGCTTTGTTTGTTTGTTTGTTTGTTTTTGAACCCTTAAAGACTAATTGTGATGCCCACTCTTGGATGTGTGATCTTCCACTGTAATCAGCTTACCAAGGGCGACACTCTTAGAGAAATGTCTCTGTCTTTGTGTATGTCTCTCTGTCTCTGTCTTTGTCTCTCTGTCTCTATCTGTCTGTCTCTCTCTCTTTCTTCCAACAGCTGTCAGTTGTCAATAGTTCCTGATAGTGGGTTGGAATTGTGTGCCCAGATCGACCATTCCTTGCTGGAATTTGGTTTAGCTTGGGCTTGCACAGGTTTTGTATATATCATTGTAAACCACTGTGAGTTAATTATGGGCAGCCACACTGTTGTGTCCAGCAGGTAATGTTTCCTGTAGCTATCTACTGCCTCTGCCCTTAGCTGTTTCTGTCTGTCTGTCTGTCTCTCTCTCTCTCTCTTTTTTATAATGATCCCTTCTTCTTTGGAGGAAGGCTGTACGTATTTTACCTTCAGGACTGAACATTCTGTATCTCTTACCCTTTTCATTGTGGCCAGTTGTGGGTCATTGTGTTGAACACCATCTACTGCAAATTGATGCTTTTCAAATGAGGGATGGAGATGCACTGATCTATGAATATAACAATAAGTCAATGGAGATAGATAATGGAGAGGACATATAAAGATACAGTTGAAGGGAGTTATCACCTGTTTGTACCTACATTGCGAGATCAGAGTGATAACATAATTTCCTTCTTTAATTTAGTACAATTACTATGAGTCTCCTCCCCACCTATAAACATATTGATAATATCAAAAGAAGAAGCAGTCATAAGGCCTCAAAGAAAGGGGGAATTTGAGGCAAAGATTACTTAAACACAGAATATCAAAGAAAACAATAAAATACCTTCAGATACTACGAGGGTCTCTTATAAACAAGCATGTTCCTTCTTGGAAAGGGGACACTGGCATCAACACTCTGTACAAAGGTAAAACTTGTGACATTGCTGATGCCTTGATTCTTGTTCATCTTATTAATGTGAAAAGAAGATTCAAGCTCCCATTTCGGTATGTCTCTGATATTCAAGAGGGGGGACTTGAGGCTCAGGTCAAATTGCTCAGTGGTTAATACCACATGTTGCTCTGGTGGAGGACCAAGGTTTGATTCCTAGTATCCACATGGTGGCTCACAACCATCTGTAATTCCAGTTTCAGGGGAACTTCTGGTAGCATTGGGCACATACTTAGTAAACATGCATTCATGTATGCAAACACTCATAATAAAATAAAAATAAGTAAATCTAAAAAGATGCATGTGTACTTTGATGTTGGCATGGTTCTGAGATGGGATCTTCTCTGGGAAATTTCAACCAAAGTCAAGTGACGTCAGTGATGTTGATGAAATACTCACTGATGAAACCAGATTGACTGACTGCCCGTGGACCAAAAGGCGTCAGACATATGGAAGGAGGCTCAGTATATACCAGCAAACAGGCACTTGGAATCACTGCACATATGCCTTGTTTTTGCTTTACAGGTGTGTCTTGGGTGGGCTAAAATTTTAAAGACAGCATGCTTCACATGTACTGTTTATCTCCTACGTATACTTTTGGAAACCACACTTGCATCACATTGTAGTATTGATGAGATCATAAACCAAGCTTCTAGGGGAAAATAGGTCAGAAAAGCTAGGAAAGAAAATATAAGCGTTCTTCTCAAGAATTAAAACCAACAGCAGAGCAATATAAGGACATAACATCATTAGAATCGTTTATTGCAATTAAAGAATTTATTACAATTAAAGACAATTTAAAACTGCAACTACCACCTCACACTCAGACAAATCTGCAACCACCAATAGCACCATGGGCAATGCTTACAGACTAGGAGATGTCTGGAGGGATTTGAATAAATGGGGCTTTTCATAAACCAGAAAAAATACTTCTCTGTATGACAAGGGTGGTTTTGACTATGTTGCTCTAGTTTTGAAAACAACACAGGAAATTAAATAAAATAACTGATTTGAACATGACACTCACATACATACATACACACATATCTATTATATACATATTATATATATTACACATAGACACACACACTTACATATGTAGTGCAGAACCTGGAACTGGGAGTCATTGTCAAATCTTCTATAAATATACTGATTTAAAAATATAAAACATGTGCACAAACTTTTGAAGATCCCGTTTTCTTGACCATTTATTTTTCTGACCGTTGTCACCACATTGCAGATTGTCCTGATCTTAGTGTGCAAACCCCTGGTGCTCCTGTGAACGAGTTCCTGTGAATCCACAGGGCTTCTCCACATGGTGGCGCTCTGGTTGTGCCTTTAGTGAAATTGCTTGCCTTTTATTTTTTGAAAATGGTTGCTCAAAATATGAAGTTAAAATAGTAATAATAATAAAATCAATTTTCTCCTCATCTGTCTCTGACTTAGAGAAAAACACGTTCTCTGGACTCCCCTTGTGTCGTTTGCTTCTGCTTTAGAAGACTACAGGGCCTTCATTTTTGTTGAGGCATTTGCTGCCACCAGGATGCAAAATTAAAGGGCTGGCGATGTCCGCCTCATTCTGAGCCTTCGGAAGCTGGTTTGATGACATTCCTGATGTCTTCTTGTTACTGTTCCTCTGTTGCACATTCAGGAACCTTGCCCAGGGAATTCTTAGCCCTCAGCTAAGTTGCTGAAGACGTGTTTCTTAGTAAAACAAAAATCTATTAATTTCTCTGTGACTTTCTCTAGTTGAAGACTTTTAGATTTCCACTAGCAGGATTTGTAAATTTAATGACTTCGCAATAATTCATGTATTAGTTCATAAACCATTGATTTCATAGATCAGGAGTGCATGCAGGACAGATTCAGGAGGTTGTATGTGCCACTGAAGTTTCAGGGTTGACTATCTCAAGGTTGAAGTCAACTTGCTTCCTAGATCAAGGGACACTGAACTGATTCTTCCTTGAGGTTGCCACACTGAGCTCCACATGCTTCTTCTGGCTGCCATCCTGAGACCAGTGTGCCCTTCGTTGGTCATTCCCAGACTTTTTGTATGTGGCATCCAGCCAGACATCCACTGCAAGGTTCTGCATCCCTCAGGCCTAGCCTAAGGATTTGTCTGACTTCTGTGATGAAGCCAAGAGAAGCCCTTCATCAAGGCCTTGATAGCAGCACAAAGTGAAACTGGGGAGATTGTTTTCTTTGGTGGTGGTGTTGAATTATCTATCTATCATCTATCTATCTATCTATCTATCTATCATCTATCTATCTATCTATCTATCTATCTATCTATCTATCTATCTATCATCTATCTATCAATCATCTACATATATGCATGTATGTGTATGCCCTGGCACAACTGTGAAGGTCAGAATTGATAACCTCTCTCTGTCATGAGAGTTCCAGGGATTGAACTTCAAACACCAGGCTTGGCAGCAAGTGCCTTTACCTACTGAGACATTTCACTGGCCTGGCCTGGCTTTGTTAATTTGACACAAGGACTTGCTATGTAGCTCTTCGTAGCTTCATCAAACTCCCTATACCTCACAGGCCAGGATTAAACTTGTAATCCCCCTGCCTCTGCCTTTCATGTGCTGGGATCATAAGAATGTGGCACAATGCCTGATAGGCTACAGTTTTCCACTGTAGGTACCTGGCCTGCCTGAGCCAGAGTCTGAGCTGGAGGAGGAGCTACAATTATGGGGCTGAGGTTCTGTGGAGGGGAGATGAGGTTCATGAACAGCACACACAGATCCCCAGGTGGAGGCTCCTGGTTTCTGAGACCAGTGATTTCAAGGCAGGCATCACTGATCCAAGCCCTCAGCTTTTCACCAGGGAAAAGGAAAATGAGGAAAAAGAGAACAGGGATGAATTAGTAACTTCTTAACAGCATTGCTTTTTGCTTAAATGACTGCGTTTTGCTAATAAGATTAGTATGACTGTTATGCCTGCCCTCTCCCCACTTTAAGCAATAGCAAGTGCTACACTATCAGCATGGGGAGAAAATTTGTGTTCATCTGCAATTCATCTTCTAAAACGATTACATATTTTATGTGAGTATGTGTTTCGTCTGCATGAGTATCTATGTATTACGTGCATGTGGTACTTAGAGGGGCCAGAAAAGGGCATTGGACACCCTGGAACAGGAGTTATAGGTGACTGTAGGCTGCCATGTGGTAGTGGAAACTGAAGCCAAGTTCTCTGCAAGAGCTGCAAGCATTCTTTACCACTGAGCCTTCCCTTCGTGCCCATAGCTCACTTTGTAAGACAGAGTGCGGCACAGGCCTTTTGATATCCAGGTCAGGATTTGACATCACCACGCTCAGGAATTGGAGGAGAAAATAAGTCTTTATGAAGAGAGCATCAAGCTCCAACTATTTCAAATATTTTCTTTCTAGCTATTTTTGTTTTCGTTATTAAGAACATTGATTGTGTTTTAAACTGTTTGGTTAGTTTACACTTTCCACATCCTGGCCTCCAGGAGCAACAGGGTTGACAGCTTAGAAGAGCTGGGTTATGCTGATGCCATGGTGGTTGTCAGAGGGAGGCAGTGAACCTTCTAGTTTGCTCACCTAGTTTCTCTTCTCAGTTCTGACATGTGCAGAATGCATTATGAACATAATAATTATACCCTTACTGGATTAGAATCTGTATCTGGAAGGATCATGAAGAATTATCTACTGGATGAAAAATGGATAAATACATAAAAGAGTATCGTGCAGTCATTGCTACTATATACCACAAGGCATTTTAAATTATATTCTCTAATTAATTTATCAGCCAGCAAGGTAAGTATTATCTTCTTGACTCCACCTGTGGACAGTTTTCAGAAAGATTAAATGACATGGCCGGTCTGAAGTATAAGAAACAATAAAAAGCGTATTTGGTATCAGGGCTCTATAGTTTGGGTTATGTCAAACATAAATTACTATAAACCTTTGAGATATTTTTAACCAGATAATAATTATATAGTAGGGCTGGCAAGATGGCTCAGTGGGTAAAAGTACTGGTGACACATGCCCGATTACTTGAGTTTTTCCCTTGTACCTATAGTAGAAGGAAAGACTCGTTCCAGAAGGTTATATTCTGACTGCCACAAACACACTGTGCCATGTTGACACACACACACACACACACACAAACATGCACACACACATACATCACATAGAAATAAGTAAATAGATAGATAGATAGATAAGATAAAAGAATTGTGTTCTGAATGGTTTGCTATTGTGCAATGACCAAAATACCAGAGGGAACAAGTTAAGGTAGGAAAGATCGTTTGGTAGTTGTGTGATTTTTTTCCTGTGGACACCATAGGTAGGACACTGACAACAACACAGAGAAATGATTCCACTTAGATTTAGATGAGTGAACCAGTGAGTGTGTTGGAATCGCTTACAAAAGCATGGATGACCCAGTGCACTGCTGGCATGTCCACCCCAGCACAGGCAATGACTCATGAGAGCTGCATCCCTAGAGTTCTCGGCACAGCTTGGTGTCAGCTCTGCTGGCCAGAGTCTCACCTCCCCAGCAGTCACTGCTATTTATATAATGCTGGGAATCAGCCTTGTCAGTCTTGTAAGTTCTAGGATTTTCCTGTGAGAGCCTATGAATGTCCCATCTCCCTCGAGTAGGGAATATTTCAGTTCAGGAGAAATGGTTACACAATATTAGCTCTTGATGTGTGAGGTTTCATGTTGTGGAGAGAAGATGATGCTGGAGCAGAAATATTCAATTCATGGAAGACAAAGCGGAGACAAACAGCAAAGAGAGGACTAAGCGCCAGCCATATCCTCTGCCTAAGTACCAGGTATAACCTCTACCTGCATGTCTTCTGGGACCTTCTTCCTCTAACTGGTGTCCCCAACCTAGAATGCTCAGAATCTTCCAAAATAATACTATACTACCAGGTGTGGTCAAGACCTTAAGAGATGAGCCTGTCGGGGACATTCTTTACACACCATGGCATGTTCTGACATGAGTGAGGCATTGGCTGTGATAGACACCCCACACGATACTGTCTGTTACTGCAGCGATCTGAGTGTCCAAATGATACAACGTAGTGACTCTCAGTGGGGGCTCATGTTTTGTCCCAGTTAACTTGCCTTTATTACTTCCCTCGTTTCATTTCCCTCCTTTGCTCTTTATCCTGTGGCTCTTGGGATAGAGCTGATGACTCCAGCGTGACTGTGACGGCTGCCGTTGCTACACATCTCCAGTCGTGCCCACGCACTGCTAATGCCTCCAGGATCAAAACTAGCAGTAACTATGCAGCTTGTTACCAGAATCCTGAAACTTCTATAATGGTTACTAGGTCCTCTTACACATGAGAGTGACAAAGATAGAGGAAGATTTCAAAACCTCTGTAGAAGGAACGGAGAGATAGTTCAACATTAAGGGTGCATAGTACTCGGATGGTTGAGCTGAGTAAAGTTCTTAACACCCGTGCCATGGTGCTCATAACTTCCTGTAACTCCATGAACAGGGTGACCAGAAACCACCACTGCCCTCAGGCATAACCACCATCCCCATGTACCTATGCATATTTAAAAATAAAAAACCCTGAAAAACAAAACAAAATAAAAAAGAAACAAAAGTACAACCTATTATAAGTCCAAGCTTTAGCTATCAGCAGTAGGAAATTTAAACCATCTTTAAAGCCCAGACAGTTTCCAAGATGACATTCCGTGGGTTCTTTTTACACAGTGTTTATTGTCATCAGAAGTAATCTTTGACACATAAGAGAACATAATTGGACTTCTCCCAGAAGATAGAAAGGTAGTGTTAATGACTGCGCATGCTCTCTGTTGCCCAGTCCGTGCTCCTGTCTGTCCCTGCACAAGCCTCAGACACTGAGCATTGGATGCTGGGCTCTGTCAGCCTCACTGTGTTCTGTTATATGGTAGGCACAATGCTGAGCACTGTGGATACAAAGATGGATTACACACAATCCGTGCCATAGGCCAGGGAGAAAATTGACTTAATTTTCTAGCATCTGCTCCATTTGCTTTTCAGGGTGAGAGAAGGAAATGAGAAAGGTACCATGGACAGTGCTCTACGAAGGCAGTCCCGAGGGCTGTACCCCTGTCCTGTGCATCTGGGGAAGACTAGAAAAGCAAGGCTCCCAAGTCAGAAAAATCTGGATGCTACCCAGTTCAAGATCAGGAACTTTTTTTTTTAATGGAGAGATTTGGCTGTGGAAGAAGCAGTGAGCGATAGCTCCGCAAGGCACCGAGGAGAGGCAGGCAGGATATGATTGGTTCCAGTAGGAAGACTAGCCTGCACTCAGAAGCCTAGGGACCTGAAACATGTACAGGAAGACAGACTGCTCTTCTGTCTGTGTGACAGCACATATGTGAATGTGCAGGATATAAGGGACTGAGCCTCTATGGACGTGTGTTTGTACATGTGTGTGCCTGTGTAAGTAGAATGCATGTGCTCATGTGAGCACATACATGTCATTGTGTCCCATAAACCATGCTGGTATATGAATGTGTGGTCATGACTGCATGTACACATGACGGGATCCCTGTGTGTGTGCTTCTGGACATGTATGTGCTGATTTGTGAACAGTTGTATACATGTGTTGTTTCTCTTTTTTCTTTTCTATGTCTTTCATTTGTTTACCCATTTTGAGTGCTCATGTCTTTGCCCGTATATATGCTGATGGATACATGTGCATGTGTTTCAGTCATTGTGATCCTATGTTTTCCTATGGTTTAAGTGACAGTATGCAATTGTCCAGCTATGTTCATGAATGTACAGCTGAGTGTGGCTCTTTGTACATGTCCATACACTGTGTTTTTATGTTGGCTTGAATGTCTGTATATCTTCTATGTATGTGTCTATGTATGTGTGTATGTGTTTCTGTATGTGTCCTTGTCTGTATGTGTCTGAAGGTACACTTCTTCATACATATGTGAAAATGTGCTTATGAGTATTGTCTACACATGCAAGTGTGAATGTGTCTCCATGAACATGCATGTGCAATGTGTTCTTGTGTATGTATGTGTCTGTGTGTTCCATGCCTGCCTGTCTGTGTTTATACGCATGTGACTCTGTATGTGTACCAAGGAAAGAATCCAGCAGAATGAATTCCTGTTGACACTCTGGACGACATATAACTACTGGATCTTATTTTGGAATGAAGCATTACTGAAAATTCTAAAATGCATATGGCCAGACCTCTACAGGATAATTAAATTATTAGCAATAAGTTAGCATCTGATTCCAAGGATAACTTACAAAGCTGATCGTTTTAGATCCAGAGCCACAGAGTGTGTACAGAGTGGAGTGGGAGTTTAAGGGTCCCTTCTCTTTTGAGACTGATGGCTCCTGTGAGCTGTCTTCTCCATTTCCACAGCCCTAGAGAAATTGCCAGAGAAACCACTCCCTTTGTCTGCAGTTGTTTACAGTAGACATATTATTACAGCCCTAGTGTGAATTGTCTTTATGAGTGAGCACTGCAAACTAAAAGGAGGCAGAAAGTTACAGTAACAATAGCATTGATTCATAAGCAGTCTTAAACAGAACTGATGAAATGATATTTTGCAATCCTTCATTTTGATAAGGAATCTGGAAACTTGATACTACCCAGGAGGTTTAGTCCCTGGGGCAAGGGTAATTAAATATTTGTGTTTCTTATACACACAGAGCTGAAGGGCTCCAAAGCCTGTCTCTCTAGTGTTTGGTTTCTATGTAACAGGTCTTCCGTTCAAACACAGATTTTGGGGGTATGGAAGGTTTGTGTGAGAGGTGGTGGTGGTAGTGGTAATGGTGTGTGTGTGTGTGTGTGTGTGTGTGTGTGTGTGTGTGTGCTGTATGTACTTGTGTAGATAGGTACATTTGTGCACGTGGATGTGCATAGCATGTCTGTATATCTGTGGAGTGAACCTAAAGTCAACACTGGTATCATTCGTTGAGCCTCGTCCACCTTCAGTTTTTTGAGACTGCCTTTTAGTGAGCCTGTGGTTTATCATTTTGGTTAGACTGGCCACTATTCTACCTGTGTCTACCCCAAGGCCCACGCTGGGGTTTCAGGCATGTTCCACTGTGCCTGACTTTTTGTGTGGGTAATAAGAACACAAACTTGTTTTCATGCTCCTAGCAGGCACTTTACCAAATGAGCCATCTCCCCAGCACTCAGACACAGCTTTAAAACTTATTTTGGAAGCTGAGTTTAGAATTTTTCATCTAAAACAAAACACTGATTTTGCAGGTGTTCATGTAATAATGAAATTCCAGGCCTAGAATATAAGATGCTTTCTAAATGGAGTTTATTTTCATCTGCTCATTTGAGCATGTCTTAAATAGAGAACAGAATACTTCATATTTCATTAACAGCTGATTGTAAAAGCAAAAACACTAAGTGTAAATCCTAAGTCAGATGTTGTCAAGCTTTGAATGTCTAATTTTTAAAATAACCTCTGGAGCTTAGGAGGCTGTCTTTGTACAGAGCTTTGGAAGGCCTTGGCAAAGATCCAGAGCAATTGCATGGTGGGCTCAGGCTATGTTGTCCACTCCAGAGGCACGATCCAGTTTTTCTGGGTCAGAAATGTCTCCTTTGGCCACTTAATGAGGAATTCTGAGAACACATCGATTTCACCTTTGTAACCCTGAGCCACAGTATTTTAAACCACATCTATTTCAAGACTGTGGTTGAAATCAATAGATTAGGAAGAGGGAGAGATGGTAAATTTCTTGGTATTTGTGGGTGCTAAGCTCCTACTGTGTCTCTTGCAACATTTGTAATACATTAGCATTAACTAACTGTGCAGCAGGGGAAATGCCCTGGCTCCTGGAACAGAACTTGTGAGTGGCGGTAGATGCCTGAGGACTGGCTGAATGCAGGCAAAGAAGTAATCATGTGACGGAGGGAGGTGAGGAAGGCTCTGTTAGTGGGCCAGAGGACTGGTTTATTTTTTTATTATTTTTACTGATTCTTTGTGGATTTCACATCATGTATCCCAATCCTATTCATCTTCCTGCTCCTTCATATCTACCCTTTGTTCTTGCAACCTCTCCTCCCAAAAGAAAATAAAATTTAAAAGATAAACAAAAAACAAAGACAAGCAGGGAAACAAAGTCTCAGCATGGAAGCTATAGTATGACCCCGTGAGTCACACAGTGTACCCATTTAACCCATAATCTTTACTTGAAAGTGTTCATTGAGATAATCAATGGTCTGGTTTGAGACCTTTAGCTTCTGCTACATCCTGATACTGAGCCCTTCTGGGAGTCCTCTTGGATATGCTGTTGTTGCCTATGTCATGGAGATCCTGCAGTTTTCAATCTGTAGGTCTGGTCCCTCACATCCTCCAACAGTTCATAGCAGAGGTGGATCAACTCACAGTCCTGGTTCTGGTCCTAGGCGGTCGCTGGGTTGGCAGCCTGCCAGCTTTCCCTTATCTATCATCACCATCACCAGGGCAAGATCTTCAGCTCTGTCATGGCTGGCTAGCTTCCCTCTGCCTTGCAGGCAGCAAGGAACAGGGCCAGTGTTCCTACTCTCATGTCCCCAGGGCTTTCTCACCTGCACCTCTGCCAACAGGGTCAGCTCTAGTGTACAGTGCAGATGAGGTACAAGGGTTTGTTTTCCTGTGTGCTGCAGTCGGTGAGGGGTGAGGTACAGGACCAGTTCTCTGACTCTCACGACCCTGTGGCCAGCTCTCCTTGCAGGTGGCAACGGAGGAGGATGTCATCTTTCCCTCGCCCATGCCACCACACGACAGAGAGGGTGGGGGTCACGGTCAGCTCTTCTGCTCTAATCCCGTGGCCATGGGAGCAGGAAAGCTGACCTGGCTCTTTATTGGCTGCAGCACTTGGAAAAGCAGACCTTGCACCTCACCTGGACAGCACAATAGAGCTGACCCTGTTGTCAAGGGCACAGATGATCTGACCCCTCGAACATGCATGGGTGATCTGGCCCCACTCCTCATCTGGCATGTCATAGAGTGGGTAAGGGAGAGATGCTGGACCTCATCTCCCTCCCCTCATCACCTGTGGCAGGTGGTCCTGGAATCATATGAGTGGATGAATTGGCGCTGCCCCTCTCCAGCTGCAGCACTCAGGAGAGCAGGCCTTGCACAGTGCCCAGGCAAGACAGTAGAGCTGGCACTGTTGGCAGGGTCTCAGGAGAGCTGGCTCTGATGGTGTGAGAGTGGAGGACTGTTTTTAAAGCAATATTGAACATGGGATTTTACTGTATGAAGGCATAATGAGGAAAGCAAATTAGAACTGTAGAGGAGTGTTTGAGTGAGAAATTCTGCACCAAGGGGACACTGTCACAAAGGCAAGGGCAGAGATCGTCATTTAAAATTGCTCTCAGCAAAACCACAAACTATTCAATTCTGCCTGGATGGCTTAGTCTCTACCAGGGTGCTGATTTATGATCACTGGTGAGTTAGATGGGAAGCGATAGAACATCCAGAGGAAATGGCTGTAATATGGTGTTCAGATGAGTCTGAGAGCAAGAAAACCCCAGTGGAGAGACAGAACTCATTATTTCTGAGAACTCTGAAAAGGTAACCATTGCCTTCCCAATACACAGACATGTTGGGGGCTCTGTGGCACACTGGCTAAGCTTAGAAGTGTGCATAAATGTGTATCTCTATGGGGTGTGTATAACATGAATTCTTGGATATCGGATCCTAGTATTCTCGAATGTTAGAGCTGGAGGAAGCTTCACATATGAGCACATTAAGCCTTTTAGGCACTCCTTACATTTCTGATGTGGAAGCAGATACACCAAGGTAGCTTAGCCAGCGCCCTCTCTACTGGATGGTAGCTGAGCTGTGTGAAAAGGGTCAGCTAGAAGTTGACTGCTTTTTAGAGATCAACAAAGTTGATTCTGTTTTTTTAAAAATATTTATTTATTATGTGTACAATATTCTGTCTGTGTGTATATCTGCAGGCCAGAAGAGGGCACCAGACCTCATTACAAATGGTTGAGAGCCACCATGTGGTTGCCGGGAATTGAACTCAGGACCTTTAGAAGAGCAGGCAATGCTCTTAACCACTGAGCCATCTTTCCAGCCCTTGATTCTGTTTTTTAAAGTAGGTGATAGAACAGGCAAATTCCAAATAGGAACAGAAAATGCTCATGTCTTCTGTACCTGTTTATCCCCCACCAATAAACTCCATGCACTCCACCATCCAGCATTGGGAGGTAGCCTCATTTACTTTGAGACTGAATCAATCAAACTGTGCTTTTAAAAAATATGCAATAGAAATGGTGGTCAAGTTGAAGAAAATGTGATCCAAGAGGTGGATGACCAAGAATAGACTCACCTAATCTCTTCACTTAACTCTTTTATTCTGAGACACCAAATCACAACTTTTCATAGAACAACTCAGTTTCATTTAATTCATTTAACCTGTCAAATAATGTCCTTAAGTTAACTTCAGAGATGCAATCCCAACCTCTACACACCCGAGCCCACAGACCAGTGATGACAGTCATTCTTCTACAGCTACCAAAGCAGATAGGTGCCACCTGGTGATAGCTACTATGGAAGCAGGTCAATTATTTCAGTGGTGCTATTTTTATTTATGCAATTTTAGCACAATAACACTGCAAGGGCCTTGTAGGGTCAGCTAGGAAACTTAGGTCTGAATAAACACCCTTCCTCTGGCAATAAGCTGTCACATATTGTCTGCTCTATGTGTCTTCCTTTGTTTAGTTGTTTAACCTGTTTTCTGTTTCCTTCTTTTAAGGCCTCTAAAAGCACTTATATAAGCCAACCAGATCCACAGTCTTTAGTCACCATTGTCCTTGTATTGTAAAGTGCCTTACAAAGCCACCATTTCTTCTTCCCTTGCACTTAGCCCAAGCCACCATCTATGAGAATCTTCCTAACCAATTCTGCTCCAAGTCAGATCCCAGAACAGAACACCACCATTTTACAGGGCTTGGTTAGTTTCAGCATCATGATTGATCAAGAAGGGTCCCCTTAAAGAAGAACTTTGAAGCACTGTTTAAAAAGAGTACAAGAATTGCTTTCTCTTTCTTTCAACAAAGGTACTAGCAGTCATTAACCTAGAAAGAGGAAACTTGTAATATTTTTAATATTATGAGATGTTGCAGCTGACCTGTCCATCAGAAATCAAACAGTCCGAACTGACGTGGTGATACAAATATAAGAGGTCATTTGGTATACAGAGACCTGGCCCAAGTATCTCTGACAATGGATTCATTGAGCTCATAGGCATTCCCTGTGGTCACTCATTTCCTGTATGTGTAATTGATATGTCTATGCCTGTCACTGCCAAGAGACAATGACAATATGTCTCAGACTATTCAACTCCCAACTCTTCATTACTATTTCATGTTCCTGAATCTCCAATAGGAAATTCTACTACTCTCAGGTCTGTTTGTAGTGAGTAGATGTGACATAATGCTTTCTACTTCTTGGTTTAAGATACTTTCATCAATATCTTAAAATGTGATATTCTTCTGAATATCAAATTGATGAAGATTCAGAATTATACCACGACAAAAGCTAGCAGGCTTCCCTGACCTGTGGAGTGACAACCATTATTATAGAAATGTTGGAGTTTCTGTTGTTGTCTTACCATTCTCCAAATCACCAGTCCGGCCAAAATGGAAATTATAATCCAGGGGGAACTGTTGCATTTAAGCCTATCGTGGTTTATTCATGCTGCTACAAGTAGTGATTTGAATGATAATAATGCCCCCAACTCTCATAGGCTATTGCTTTTAAACACTTGATTTCCAGTTGTTGACATTGTTCAAGGAGGTTTAGGATGCATGGCCTTGCTGGTCTAAGTATGTAAGTGATGGGGACACTTTGAGAATCCAAGAACTAACTCTACTCCCACTTGTCTCTCTGTTTCCTGGTTATGGTTCAAGATTGCGAGCTGTAAGCATGCTGTTCCAACTGTCATGTCTGCTGCCATGTCTGCCTCTTCTTGTGACAGTGATGGACATTTATCTCTCTAGAACTAAAACCCAAATAATCACTTCCTTCTATAAGTTGCCTTGGGGTGGTGTTTATGCAGTCATAGAAACAAAGCTAATACCACATACACCAAAAACTGGGCAGCTTATAAACTGTAAAGATTCATTTCCTTAGTTCTGGGGCTGGGAATTCCAACACCAAGGTAAAATCACACATCTCATGTATGGTCAGGGCTGGTTTCTAACAGTGGTACCTGACTCCTGCACCTGGACATTGGTCCAAGCACTCAGGAGTTTGAGGCAGGAGAATGAAAAGTTTGACACTAGCCTGGAAGGCAGAGAAATATGAGCAAAATGACGCAAAACAAGTGTTATTAGCATGTTGCCTAGTCCTAGTAGGAGTGTTTGATCATGGCATATTAAGTTCCTATATAATAAATGTGTACTATCAAAAAGTTGGTTTTGTTATAACAATGAAGAAGGATGGTCAGGTGTAATTACAATCTGTCACTGTGATCAATCGCAAATTTGGTTTGGATTTTGTAGTTGAGTGTTAGAAGGTGTGGTTTAGATTCCCACACCAGTCACAATTTTTACGAGATAATTTTTTATGGATTTGTTGGGAATATCACATTATGCACCCCAATCCGCAATCCTTCCATATCTACCCTCCACCCATGTAATGCAACCGCCATCTCTCTGACCCTTCTGAACATTACCTGCTCCTCTATCAACTGCAGCCTGCAGCCTTCTTTCATTTCAGCCGTCTGCTGTGCATAGGCCATTCTGCTCCTCCATCTTCCCGCATCTCCATCACACCTCTATTTGTCATGGTAGCAGGGGAGGCCTGCAGTGTGTCATGCTATGTACCATTTTCCCAAGCAACTTTACTTAAAAATGTTCATTTCAATGAGTCATTGGTCTTGTTCAAGGCCTCTGGCTTCTGCTACACCATTTATAATGGACCCTCACAGAGACTCCTCTTGGGTATCTTGCTTTTGCCTTGAAACATGGAGATGCTGCAGCCAAGGTTCCACAGGACCAGTCCCTTCACACACTCTAGTAGCTCATAGATGGATGGGTTAGATGTTGGAATTGGCCATCTCAAAACCCTGAATCTGGGCCTGGATGGTAGCTGAGTTGTTCAGACTACCAGTTCTTAAGCACCCAAGCTACCTGGGCCAGCTCTCTCATACTGCTGAGGTGAAGGGTAGAACCAGTTCTCTTTTTTTTCTAACTTGCTGGACCAGTAGAGCATTCTTTCTTCCCCTGTTTGTAACTTGCAGTATGGCCTCATGGAGGGGAAGGTATATTCTCTGTCATGTAATGAAATAGAAAGCCCACAAGTGTTTCAGGAATGAATTTGATATGCACGTTGATGTAACTGATAATGAACTGTCATCATGCCATCACCCTTCATGGATGAACATATAGGAAGATTTGACATAAAGCTTAAGACTTAAAACAGGAGGCACCATATTGGCTGGAGTAATGGACTCCGATTAGTACTGAGAGCTGGGACTCTTTGCTACCAGGAATTCTTTGGAAGTTGAGGAAGCCTACGAGCATGTCTTGGTGCCTCTACACATAGTGATGAAAGCAGATGAGCATAGCCAATAACCATGTCCCCACAGACTTGAAGTATCTAAAAGGCATATCCTTTTGGAAAACATACCTGAGCTTTTCCCCCATCAACCCAGAAATCCAAACTCAAGGACGGTTCTTAATAGGTGCTGGAGAAGGATGATCTACTATTAAAATGTGTGAAGTTGCAGTTGCTGAGACTAATATTATATAAGTCAGTTCTATATACTGCAGGCAACCAGCCTTGGGATGGGTCTCTTGTGGGTCCAATGTGAGAAATTTGTAGGTCTCTGTAGTATGAGGGGCAGGTCATCCTAGCTACTCACCTGCTCTGGATCAGATCCTTTCTGCACATCTTTTGAACTCATGTGCTATGGTGATGCTTGCACGTTAAATTGTATGGACCGAATATCCTTTATGCCCTGCTGTGGAGTTTTACAATTATTTGAGTATTGACAAAACCCACGTAGGGTTCAAATGCTTGTGGAAACCTGCAAACATAGTAGACGGTCTTGAGTCATGGTTTTGGAGGAAATGGATAACCATCTTATTTCCACTGAAACAGAAGACTCTGAAACGCGTTCTTGAGTTTTCCAAGCACCTGAATAGAACTAATCTCTGGAAATTCCCATAGGAAAAAGTTTGATGCAATCCCATGAACTGGCTTTCATTCCTTCCATTTCTACTCCTTCTCCTGTTTCTTGGACTCCATTTCCAAAATACCTCAGTTCAAAGTTTTGCATTGATCTCAGCATTGTGTAGTGACCCATTGCAATAGGTGTTGACTAATGTAACTTTTTTCTTCTCTGTGGGTTCTCTTTTGTCGTGTTGGGTTGTCCAAGAATTTTCATACTCCTATAGTCCTGTCAGTCCTGTGCTGAGTCTCTCAAGCATTAGATGTGTGTTGTACTCTCTTCTTTTGAGTTTTCCTTCAATCTGTGTGTAGTCATTTCCTCCTTTCTGACCTAGGTCTCCTTATCATTCACCCAAATGCTGGGTTCTGATATTCATGTAAATCATAGAGTTGTTTGTGAAGGCAAAAGAAACAACATTACCATACTCTCCCTTCATTATTCATTCCCAGGGGACAGCACAACATGTGCAGCCATTTAGAAAGGAAGGAATGTGGATACAAATATGTACCTGAGTATTTTATGACTTGATGTACAATATTTTAATAATCATATAGATAATGTTATCATCTTAATTGACCACTGATTTGAATAATCAGCTTTCCCTTGTTTCAGTGTGATCACTTGAGTTTCATATATGCAGCTGATTCCTCATAAATAATTGTACTGAATTGATTGCTCAGGAAGATTCTATTTTATTCTAGACAGATTTGTATTCACTCTAAATCAGTGAAAAGCAATTCAAAAGAGCTACTACTTGATTTTTAGGTTCAATTAGTATTCATAAAAATCAAAGCACTATGTTCCATGTCACTTTTGGTACTGATTAATAAGGTAATAATATTACTTAAATACTTTGCCAAAGAAAGAGAAGCCTGTTCCTCCATTTCTCCTTTAGCTGTATACACATTTCTATAGCATGTGTAATGGTGTGTGTGGGGAAAAATAAATCTCATCCAATTAAGCTCCCCTTCAGGAGTATTTTTCAAGTGATGAATACCAGACTGTGTTGCAAATGGCTGATAAAATTAATGCTGAAAAAACTTTAGAAGAATTTAAGTCAATTGGAGTGACTCAAGTTCAGATTTCAAGTAGAAAATTGGAGAAAAAAATCACAAAATGAGCCTCAAAGAAATGCTTCAGGGGGGCGTTTTAGCAATATAGGCAGAGAAGTGTTCATTACCAATGGGATGGAAGGCACAGCGTGCTCTATTAATAAAAAATGTGGTTTTTTTTTAAAAAATTTAAACTCCAAAACATTTATAACATCAAAAGATCTCTTTAGATATATTTGTTAAATATAAATCTGTTTCACAAAGAGAATAATTATGCAATTAAGTTCTAAGATTTATCATACTTCATATTTTATGTGATAAATTTTGTTTTAAGTCAGATATTTGAAATCTGTTTTATCTAATCTGCATCATAGACACTTCTCTCCCACACACATCATATTTTATGAATATCAATTACACTTTTATATTGTTCAATTATTAAATCACTGCTTGCCTGGCCTTAGCTTTATAACCACAGTTAGATATTGCTCATAAAAAGTCAGCTAAAATAGATTAAACATTTTCAGTTAAGGTAACATTTCTTACCCCTTACTAACACTGTAAAATGATTTAGTGTTGTGTTCTGAAATGTTTTTGTTTTCTATTTTATCAATTGATATTCATTACTAATCTTCTATATAATTTAAATGCCAAGAAACCCCCAAAGATGCATATGTAATGCCCATATATGAAAACTGTGTTATTTTGATAGGATTTAAAAATTTTCTAATTCTTCAAATATCTGAAAAATATTTCTAAAGCATATTAAAACAAAATTATGCAATTATGTTCTTATAAATTAATTAATATGAACTTTAAGAATAATAAACCAAAATGTTAGTTGTTTGCATATTTATCGCCAGGTAAACCTGAAGTTTCTTAATAACCTCAAAGACAGCCTGCCAGTGTTCCATCACTCAGCCCAGAGCCTGGTGTAGCAGAAAGTCTAAGGAATGCAGTTAGTATAAAGGAATACATGCACACAATAGAACAGAGGTTTTCCTTTTCCTATATTCACCATATCTCTACTTGAGGGAAATCATTTAAGTCTGGAATGCTCCCTCCAAATTTGTAATTCCATCCCTAGCTTCTGTGGACAGTTCATTGACCAAAGAAGACAATCCCATGTTGTTTCCATACACCGAAGCATCAAGAATATAGACTCCAGTCTCCATGTAACTTGAAAGTGCATGCAAGCTAAGAAAAGAAAACAGACACTGTCAGGAAGAGCTCCTGGGAAAGATAGGGTCCAGGTGGCCCTGGATTTGGTTCTCAGTGCAAAGCAATCTAAGCCTGGTGGTACTTGCCTATAATCCTGGCACTTGGGAGGTGGAGGTGGGGGGTTTAAAAGCTCAGCTCATTATTGGCTACATAGAAAGTTGGAGGCTACTCTTTGCTATCTGAGATTTCCTTTCAAGGAAAAAAAATCACTCAAAAGAGGGTGAATTGTTTCCAAAGTTTCTCTGTTCAATTCTTCACCAACAGAAATCCAAGTTCAATCCTAAAGCCAAGTTGCTGATGTTTAAGTAAAGGGAGTAGAAGAGATAGCAAGCAAAACCTCATCAACATGAAAGAGAATAATCAGGAAGGAATGGAAGGAATGCCAAGCTGCAGAAGAGAAAGGGAAAAGAATGGTGAGGTAGCTAGGCTAGCAGCACAGTGCTCGCCCTTACTCCTAAGGATGTTGTGAGCCCACAGTGAGACAGACAGATACTACAGTATAGTAGCTGTAGTGTGACTTTAGGTATGCTGATGGCTTCCTATAACTCACGGCAGGCATTTATAGAGAAAAAAGCTCAATTTCATTTACTATATTCTCTCAAAGTACAACAATATTCAAGTAGTGCCATATTTCTGGCAACTCAGAAGCTGTCCGGAGTCTGCTCACTGTCATTCAGAGAAAACTTACCCATGGTAGGGTAGAGGACTAATTGTAGTACCGCAGTAGACTGTAATCAGGTAACATATAGACCCTACTCCCATCCTATAATTCCAAACTTCTCCAGCTGCCAGCAAACACCTCTCCTCATATTCAACACCATCAGGAAAGCAGTAATTAATTTTATATGCAAATTTTCTGATTGAGCTGTGTGAGACAACTAGGTGTATCTGCTTAAAAAGAAAAATGTAGAAATAGACATCCATATTTTTTCCCTTTGAAAATAATTTCTCATCTCTCTGTCTTTCTTCAAACAAACAAACAAAAAAAAAACAAGAGGCAAAACAGCAATCAATTAAACAGTCCTATTTTGTCAGAGTTTGAAAAATTCTATCCTAGCAGAGGCCAGTAGACCAAATGCCTCAAGGGATAAGAAGAATTTAGGAAGCCTTGACTGATATTGAATTACAAAGATTTCAAGTTTCAAAAAAAA
>JAQHUG010000217.1:1540304-1550573 GCA_028555095.1 Dicrostonyx torquatus
TTTTTTTTTTCTACCACTGAATCAAGAAAACCTCTCTTAAAGGAGTCATGGCATTAAGTCATGATTGACTCTGTTCTTTTTACTCTTTTGTTTATTGTGAATACAGTAAACCACACTGGCATGCCAATTTGTAGTAGAAGTGTGCTTGTTTTATTGCACGCAATTTTACTAGGTTAAAGTTAAAACCTTCCCTTTTATTTAAACAGAAAAGGGGAAATGATGTAGGAAGTCCTTCATATACATATACAAATGTATATGTGTTGCTTTTATTGGTTAATGAATAAAGAAACTGCCTTGACCTCTTGATAGGGTAAATTAGAACTAGGCAGGTAGAACTATACTGAATGCTGAGAGAAAGAAGGTGGAGTCAAGAGGCATCAGGTAGCCACCAGAGGGAAAAGTCACTAGCTGCCAGATCGAATCTTGCCAGTAGGCCACGAGCCTCATAGTAAAATATAAACTAATGGGTTAATTTAAGATATGAATTAGCCAGAAATATGCTTAAGCTATTGGCCAAATAGTATTGCAAATAATGTAGTTTCTGTGTGGTTATTTTATTTCTGGGCAGTCAGGAACAAAACCAGCAGCCTCCTGCTGTGTCTTCAGAAGTTGGGTAACCCCATAGGCTGTAATGCAGTGTTTGATTCCACTTCCAATGCAGATAAAAGTTGTGGAGGTGATTTGGATACATTGAAACCTTAGGCAAAGGACACACAGAAAAGCTGCATATTCTTCTTTACTATAATTTAACTGTTGTTACACAAGTAACTTAGGGCACAAACACCTAGTTACCGCCTCCCTCATGTTCTTTCTTTATAGAATCATGGGTAGCACTTTTAGCAACCCAAATATTATAATATGTACCTAGAATAAACCTTGGTTTTTTGTCATTATAAGCAAGTTGAACCTTTTTTTTAACGATTTATTTATTTTGTTAAAGCTTTATTTAAATTAGTAATTTATCTGCATGTACAATGCAGGCCATAAGAGGGCACCAGATCTCATTATCGATGTTTGTCATTCACCATGTGGTTGCTGGGAATTGAATTGAGGACCTCTGGAAGATCAGCCAGTGCTCTGAACTGCTAAGCCATCTCTCCAGCCCTAGCCCTTAATTAATTTTAATTAAGTAATGTGTGCATGTCTGCGTTGGACTTGTACATATGTGAATGTAGAGTTCAGAAGATGGTGTCAGCTTCTCAGAGATGAAGTTATGGATGGTTGTGAGCATCACAAAATGGGTGCTGGGAATTAAACTTGATTTCCTATAAAAGTAGTACATGACTTTAACTGCTGAACCATCTCTAGCCCCAAGCTAGATGACCTTACAGTATTTAATGTCTCAGATTATCAGCTTCTTTAACTGTAAAATAATATATGAATTAAATATAAATTAAAGGAAATCATTTTAGGGTTGTGCTTAGCAGGATGTGTGATACATGCTGAAGGTCCTGTAAAAGTTCATTCTTAGTCATATTTTTCAATGAAGTATCAGTTTCCCATCATTTTTCTTTTACTTTCTTGCGGCTACTTTTCTGTCCTTCCTTCAATTTTAGATTACATATGTATCTTAATAATATTAGTTAACCTCTTTGCAGTTTTCAAGTAATAGACATTAATTCTTGGCATTAAATGTTCTAAGAATTTCATACATGTTGTGATAGAATACACTCTGTGTATGGTATATATGTGTATGCACATGTTCATCTGTATACACGTGTGTGCACAGATGCATGTGGGTGCAGTGGTGTTTTGACCCCATTCATCTTGTTGATTAACTGACCTGATATTGTCTACATATTCCATGTGGCCCCTAGATAACTATTTAAAACTCTCTAAAATGAATAACCGGCTCTAATCATTAGAAGAACGATTTCTTCTTTCTTCTTCTTCTTCTTCTTCTTCTTCTTCTTCTTCTTCTTCTTCTTCTTCTTCTTCTTCTTCTTCTTCTTCTTCTTCTTCTTCTTCCCCCTTTATATGCCAGTCTGCTCTCAGATCCTTGAACATTTACCAATGCTTGACTTTGCCTGATATTTAATGTATCTTCTTGCTATCAACCAACCTTGTGAGGCAGTTTCCCTCTGGTGATCTACCTTATCTCAGGTGCCTCATTTAGTGCATTCAACTACACCACCCCATCTAATAACTTGCAGATGTTGCTGGATACATCTCTTTGAAAATTCTATTGTTGCCTCAAAACATAATTCATTAGCTTGTTTTCTATTCCCTAAAAATATTCCTTCCCTGGCTTTTCTTTGACCAGAAGCTCACATTTCACCTATGCAAACAGAGGTGTGAATTTGAATTATTCCATAGCTACAACCTTTGCATCCTTTTGCCCGTACACTTTCCTTGCACCCTTTACCTTTGCATCCTATTTCCTGTGCACTTTCCTTGCATCCTTTTTTCAAATTCATTTCAATATTTTTCTTCCTTGTCTCCTGTCTGTTCAGCTTTCTTTATCAAGAGAATATGATTTATATTTACATTATTGTAATAACTTAGGAGGTAATAACATTAAAAAACAAAAATAGGTTTGATATTATCAAAAAATAAACACAAAGGGGTGAAGAGTCATGTAAAATGTTCATTATGTCACCCTCAGAAAAGAAGATGTAGATGTTTAAATTTGGGGAAAAATAAAATAAAACCAATTTAATCCTATGTAGGTACCATATGGTGCCTGTTCAATTTAATTAGAGATGTAGATCTAGTTCTTTAAAATCTTCCATTATTATTATAATTTGGGCGAGAAAGCCAATAATCAGCATTTTTCTTTACAAAGCTAGTTTCCAGTAGGTGTGTGGTAAAAGATGGCCAGAAGGAAGGAACATGTTAGGGATGGGAGCTTCTCAGAACTGGTAGCAACTTGCAGGAAAATGAGAGTAAAAAGAGAGAAAAGCAATATTTTTTGATAATTTTAGGGAATAGGTAACATGTATTCAGCATTGATAATACATGGAGCAAGAATGCAATCTTATCATGTACTTACTTTACCCTCACAACAAACTCATTAGTTTCATTTGCTTGGTCCAAATATATCCAGATAAGCCTCCTGTCTGACTCCATTAGCAATGGACCAGGCTTCTATTATCTCCCTTTGCAATGCCCTCCTAATCTTTCCTTACCCTAAGTTTTGCCTTTCCCAATGTTTCACAGTGCAGTAACCTAGACTGACCTTTTAAAAATATGTATCAGAGCTAGAGAGATGGCTCAGAGGTTAAGAACACTGGCTGCTCTTCAAAGGTCTTTTTTTAAAAAAAGATTTATTTATTATGTATACAACATTCTGTCTCCATGTATGCCCACACTCCAGAGGAGGGAGCCAGATCTCATTACAGATGGTTGTGAGCCACCATGTGGTTGCTGGGAGTTGAACTCAGGACCTCTGGAAGACCAGCCAGTGCTCTTAACCACTGAGCCATCTCTCCAGTTCTCTTCAAAGGTCTTGAATTCAGTTCCCAGCAACCACATGGTGGCTCATAACCATCTATAGTGAGATCTTAGTGGCCTTTTCTGGCATGTAGGCATACCTGCAGGCAGAACACTGGTGGGTGCTTCCAAGGTGACTAGATGACAAAGGTGTGTTTCTTTCGTATCAGAGTACCTAGAAGAATCTTGTGAGCATGTGGACAGAAGGCAACAGA
This sequence comes from Dicrostonyx torquatus, assembly GCA_028555095.1. Classification (NCBI taxonomy): domain Eukaryota; kingdom Metazoa; phylum Chordata; class Mammalia; order Rodentia; family Cricetidae; genus Dicrostonyx; species Dicrostonyx torquatus. The sequence goes on from JAQHUG010000217.1 coordinate 1,543,952, forward strand.
ATAGCCAGTTGTCACAGGACCTCCAGTCTTATCTCTACCTGTGTCCAGAATAGCAAACAATAGATTCATGCTATTTGCAGGTCTGTACTATTTTGTTAGAGCGTGTGAAAAAGGCTACAGACTTCTCATTGCCTTAGAATACAACCGAAGTCCTGTGTGCTGGGCAAGCCCATGTCTGAGCTGGTGGCCATCTTTATCTTGACACATTTTCTTCTGTCAATCCACTCCTTCACAGTGCCTCTGTCATGGCGGCCACAAGCTGATGCCGACACCCAGATTCCTCCCTCCTCATCTTTTACACAAATGTTTCTCAGCTCAGTCTTGCCCTAATCTTCCAGTTGCTAATGTATCTACTCATTTCAGTTGCACTTTTGAAGAACGTTTGATCTTACACTTAATAAAGACAAACAAACAGAAACAAAACATTGAAGGCAGGGTGTTGTGTAGCCCAGGCTAGACTCAGATATTTAACATAGAGAATGACTTTGAGTTCCTGATTCTTCTGCTTCTACCTTTCAAAAGCTGGGATGACGGGTGTGTCCCCCCACGCCTGGCTTGTTTCTCTTTCAAAATCTGCTGATTTGATTTTTAATGTTTGCTGTATCAGGAACCAATTTACAGGTGAAATTCATTCTTGACGCAAGGCACATAAATTCATAGAAATGCCTAAATCAGAATAGGAAACATTTTCGTAAGTGACAGATATCCCCAGGGTTGAAAAGATACCTCAGTGATTAAGAGTGCATATAGATCCTACAGAGGAGATCAGCTCCCAGCTCACACATTGAGGGACTCACTACCAGTAATGTGAGTTACAGGAAGTCAGGTACATTTCTCCCACAGATACCATATACCTATGCATGTGCCCTCTTTTATATAAAAAAGCACACACAGAGATGCTCTATCAAATATATGTTTCCAAATATTCTCTCTGAATATGTGATTTGTCTTTTTCTACTCTTGAAAGCATATTTTCAAATCACAGACTTTTATCTTGGTAAATCCAATTATTCAGCTTCTGTGGTTGTTTCTATGGTTTGTGATTTTATTTTGATTGTTTGACATTCTTTCAAGGTCAAAAGTCTTGCTTTATTACCCTTTATAATTATCATCTTAGTTTTATTATTTAAGCCAGTTGAATTTTGCAGTTTTAGTCATGAGTGAAGATTTATTTTTAACATTGTTTTTATTGTTTAGTCTCTGGCTAAGCCTACAACATCTAACCACTCCTATCTTGAGAACTTTTTACTGACTGCAGCAGATAGACTGTTTTTACAAATTGGGGTATGTGCAGAGTCAAATCTCACCTGTTCCCTTCAGTGAGATCTGTACATTATCTCAATTTTTAGAAAAGATCTAAAACTATGCACTCGTGTGTATGTCTGTATATGGGTATATGCATGTTAGTGCAGTGCCTATGGGCAGCGGGAGATGCTGTTATATCCTTTGGTGCTAAAATTACAGGTGATTGTGAGCTTCCAGATGATGGGAAATGAATCCCAGCTTTTGAAAGGTAGAAACAGAAGAATCAGGAACTCAAAGTCATTCTCTATGCAACAGGTACTCTTAAGCACTGAGCTACTCTCTGGCCCTTACTATCCTTATTCTTATAATGTTGTTTTTTCCATAAAATCATAAATATCTAGCAAAGTGGTATCAGTTTAGCTTGCAAGCTTCTCTGTAATCCAGATCTGGCTGAAATAATCAAATATGTCAAATTCTGTCTTTCACAGCCCAAGTGACATCTTGTGGCAACTTGGTTCTTCCTGTCTTATCTGGTGTGATCAGGGATTCAAATCATGCTAAAGGCAAGCTTGTGCCATGTCCTTCAGTTAACTAAACAGGCCCATCCCTTGGTTCAGCATATACTCAAATACTTAAATATTTATTACCTACTATTTCAGTTTCAGATCAGACTAATAAATATGAAGCTAAATTGTCCTCTGAAATATTTTGGCAGCTTATTGTCTTCAATACTCAATTTGACTCCTTGCTTTTTATTTTCAGACATCAAAAATATATACAGCTGTTAATTCTGCAAGATCAAGGTCATTTTATTCATTAAATATGTAAGTAATGTTGCGTACCTAAGAAATGTTAGTTGTTTCTTCATGAGATTCAAGGGTTGATAAACTTTTAGGCTGTGCCTTCAAAGACATAACTTTTCAGAGGAGACATATCTGAATAAGAAATTAATGTGAACTTGGGAAACTTGCAGAGAGGAAGGCAGGTGACTTTGAGATATATAATGCCATTGAGAAACTCCATAATTTAATGTTTCTTTGTATTAGTAATGATTTATAGCTTGACTATTTGTATAACACTTGAATATGTTTCAAAAATCTTAGTTAATATGCATACTCATATAAAGCAAAGCAGTAATGGATTTAAGATGAGTCAATGCAAGAACATGTTCATGAACCATACAGCAACAATCTAATATGCTAACAAACAGTTTATTCAATTAATTATGGAAATATTAGATGCTTACTTGATAAGGAAATCAATTCAAATTTCTACATCTCATTACACACACGTTCAGTTTTCATAGACTTAAAATATAACAATATAAAAGTACTACAAAATGTAGAGCATGTTAACATTTTTTGAGGTAGAAAATGCTTTCACTAGACTTAAAAACCATGAAATAAAAGGCTAATTTTTTGGACAGTATAGTATAAAAAGAACTAATCTGTGACTGGCAAAAATTTTAAAGAACTATTGAAGAGGCAAAAAAAATATCTTAAACATATATTACAAAAATAGAGTTAGCATCCTTTTATGGTATTTAAATCAGTAAAAAGAACATCTAATCCTTGAAGAATGTTGGGCAAACTATAAAGTGCAATTGACAGCAAAATATTCACCAAATAATATTAAGACACAAAATTAGGATAATTTTAAAAAATTTAATTAAAAAATGATATTTTAATTCATCAAATGAATAAAGATGATTTTGTTTCAAATTGTCTGATTTTAGTCAATATTATAGAGAAGCAAAAAACTTATAAACTTATACAAAAATGCCATGTGTATTAGTTTTCATATTGATATACTATTTCTGGAGAACTCTGTCAAAATACACAAAAATTTTTATGCTTGTAACTTTTTAAACAGCATCTATGTTCAGAGAAATTTTGTCTGAGATAATAACTTGAGAAGTATGAAGTGCTATATTGATCAAATTCAAAAAGCTTTAAATGACCTAATTAATCACCATAAATATTTGGAATAAGTTTCAGTATATCGATTCAAGAAAATAATTGATGTCTATTAAAACAGTTAGATACATTTTTTCCATCGTAAATTTCTGGCTTCTTCATCAAAAATCAGGGTTTGATAGGCATGTGGTAATCATAGGTATGTTCATAATGCTATCCCGTTGATCAACACATCTGTTTTTTATTGCCAATATCATGCAGTTCTTATTACTATTGCTCTGTAGTACAGCTTGCAATCAGGAATGGTGAGGTCTCCAGCAGTTCTTTTATTGTTCAGGATTGTTTTAGCTATCCTGGCATTTTGCTTTTCCAAATTAAGCTGAGCATTGTTCTTTCAAGCTCTGTAAAAGATTGTGTGGTAATTTTGATGGAAATTGCATGGAATCTGTACATTGTGTTTGGTAAAATGGCCATTTTCACTATGTTAATTGTACCAATCTATGAGCAAAGAAGATTACTCCATCTTCTGATATCTCCTTCAGTTTCTTTCTTCAAAGGCTTGAAATTCTTGTCTATAGATTTTTCAGTTGCTTGGTTAGATTACATCAAGATATTATATGTTATTTGTGGGTGAAGGGTGTTGCTTCCCTGTTTTTTTCTCGTTTAGACATAGGAGGATTACTGATTTGTTTTTAGTTTAATTTGGTTCCAACCACTTCACTAAAGTTTTTATCAGCTGTTCTTTGGTAGAATTTTTTGGAGTTTTTTGTCTGCAAATAGCAGTACTTTAACTTCCTCCTTTCCAGTTTTCTAGTCCCTTGATTTGCTTCAATTGTCATACGGCTCCTACTAGAACTTCAAGTACTATATCAAATAGATATAAGAGTGGGTAGCCATGTCTTGTTCCTGATTTTAATGCAATTGCCTTAAGTTTCTCTCCATGTAATTTAATGTTGACTATTGGGTTTCTGCATACTGCCTTTATTATTTTTAGGTATGCTCTTTGTATTCCTGGTATCTCGAAGACTTTTATTATGATAGAGTGTTGAATTTTATCAAAGGCTTTTTTCAGCATCTAATAAGATGATCATGTGTGTTTTTTTTCTTTCAGCTTGTTTATATGGTGGATTACATCAACAAATTTGAATATATGGAACTATCCCTGCATCTCTGAGATGAAGCCTACTTGATCATGGTAAATAATCTTCTTGATACATTCTTGGATTTAGTTTGCAAGTATTTTATTGAGTATATTTGCATCAATGTTCATGAGGGAAGGTGGTCTATTTTTCTCTTTTTTGGTTGAGTCTTTGTGTGGTTTGGATATCTAGGTAACTGTGGCCTTATAAGATGAATTTGGCAACATTTCTTCTACTTTATTTTGTGGAAGAATTTGAGGAGCATCAGTACTAAGTCTGCATTTTAACAATTGGTACTGATCTAACTGATGTTGGCATATAGAAGAAAGCAAATAGATTTAGACTATCACCCTGTACAAAACTCAAGTCCAAGTGAATCAAGGACCTCAACATAAAACCAGATACACTGAACCTGATAGAAGTGAAAGTGGGAAATAGCCTTGATCACATTGACACAGGAGACAGCTTCCTGAACAGAATAGGGTAAGTACTAAGAGGAACATTTAATAAATGGGACCTCAAGAAACTGCAAAGCTCTTATAAGGCAAAAGTCACCATCAAAAGGACAAAATGACAGCCTACAAAATGGGGAAAGATTTTCATCAGCCTCATATCTGACAGAGGTTGATATCCAAAATGCATAAAAAACTCAGGAAACTGGACATCAACAATCCAAATAATCCAATTAAAAAATGGGGTACAGATCTAAACAGAGAATTCTCAACAGAGAAATTTCAAATGGCTGAGAAGCTCTTCAAAAATTGTTCAGCATCCTTAGCCTTCAGAGAAATGCAAATCAAAACACCTCTGAGATTCCATCTTACACATGTTAGAATGGCTAAGATCAAAACCACAAGCAATAGTTCATGCTGGTGAGGGCGTGGAACAAGGTGAGCTCTCCTTTATTGTTGGTGGGAGTGTGGAACTTGTATAGCCATTTTGGAAATCAATATGGAAGTTTCTCAAAAACTTGAAAATGGACCTACTTCAAGCCCCAGCAATACCACTGGACATATACTCAAAGGATACTCTATCATACCACAAGGACACTTGTTCAACTATGTTGATATATAAATATCAGTTTTATCTGTAATAGAGACTGGAAACAATTTATAAGTCTATCAAAGAATGGATGAAGAAAATATGATACATTTATACAATGAAGTATTATTCATCAGTTAAAAACAATGACATCATGAAATTTGCCAGCAATAATGGAACTAGAAAAGATCATCCTGAAGTGGGGTAACCCAGACCCAGAAAGAAAAACATGGTGTGTACTCATTCATGCTTAGATATTAATCATAAAGGATAACCATGTCACAACCCACAGATCCAAAAAAGCTAAGTAACAAAAGCGACTCAAGGGGGATTCAAGAATCTCACCATGAAGGGGAAATAGAATAGATGTCACAGGTTGATGGAGGAGGGAACCTGGATGGGAAGGTCAGCATGGGAAACAGGAGGGATCAGAAGGAAGGATGATGGAGGGAGAGAATATTGGGAAAGACAACTGAAATCAGGGACAACTCTAGGATGAGCTAGAAACCTAGTGCAATGCAAACTCCCAGGAATTTGTGAAGGTGACCCTAACTAAGACTCCAAGCAATAAGAGACATGGAGCCTGAATTGGTCGTCTCCACTAGTTTACCAGTGGAGGGATTGGGACACCAACCCAGGCACAAAATCATTAATCTACAATTTTCCCTGCCTACAAGCTGTGATAGGATAAAGGTGTCACAGAAATTATGGGAGTGGCCAACCAATGACTGGTCCAGCTTCAGATCCATACCATGAGAGGGAGACACTGCCTGGAGAACGAGGATTCAGAGGCTAGACAGCCTGGAGACTTAGATATAATCAAACAGGACTGGCAAATTTGTCAATGAATTGATTCCTAATCATATTTGCCACACTCATAGATTGTTGTCTAGTCTAGTTACCAGTGAGGCCTCACCCAGCAACTGATGGAAGCAGATGCAAGGACCCACAGCCAAACATTTGGTGGACTTCTCTGAATCCTGTGGAAGAAGGGGAGGAAGGATTATGGGAGCCAAAGGGGCTAAGGGAGCTAAAAGAAAACCCACAGAACCAACCAACCTGGGCTCATAGAGACTCACAGAGACTTGACTGCTAATCAGAAGGCTTGCATGGGACTGACTTAGGCCTTCTGCACATATGTGACAGTTGTGTAGCTTGGTCGTTTTGCAGGACTCCTAACAGTGGGATCAGGAATATCTCTGACTCAGTTGCCTGCTTTGGGGACACTTTCTTCCTACTGGGTCACCTCATCCAGCCTTAAAAGTAGAGAAGGTACCTAGT
>JAQHUG010000217.1:1551158-1579482 GCA_028555095.1 Dicrostonyx torquatus
TTCCTTGGTGATCCGCGCAGGAATGCCAGGGAAGCTTCCTGCTTCCCAGACTTTCTCCTCGCCCTGCCTCTACTTCCTGTCTGGTTGACCCGCCCACACTTCCTACCTGGCCAATCAGCATTTATTTAAAACATGATTGACTGAACAGACAAGTCTCCTGCACCATATAATATAATAAAAAGTGTCAACCATTTCACATATAAATAAAATGAGTGTGTGTGTGTGTGTGTGTGTGTTCAAATATTAAAAATGTTTGTCACTGGGGAATAAGGTTTGGAATGAAATCAAAATTTATGTTTGAAAAAAAATTAATGATTTTTAAATTCTATTTATCACGAGTGTGGTTGTCTTCATAATAAAAATTATTCGCACTAATCAGAAAATTGGAAACAAAACTATAAATACAGAACCTAGAGGTAACAACCATTCCTACTTCCTGTATTGCATTTTTTTGTCGGTGTATGTGTTTTTTAAATATGCTTGGATCACAGAAGAGAAATAGCTGATATTACTGGGTCTTTCATTTACCAGTTTATTAACTTGTTTGTATCAGCCCTGCTGTATGAGCTCTGTTCATATTGGGAGAGGGGACACGGAAACAGAAGAAATGGCACCTAAACCCTTCGAGTGTTGTAATACTTAGTCCCTTGTCAGTGGCACTGTTTGCAGAGGTTCTATAACCATCAGAAAGTGGCTTCTTGCTGGAGAAAGCCCATCACAAAGGGTATGCTTTGAGGTTTATAGCTTTGCTCTACTTCCTGCTCTGTCTGCTTCCTGCATGTACATGACAATGCGACATGCCAGCTTCCTGCTCCCACTGGCACCCATGTCTTCCCTGCATTATAGACCCAAACCCTCTGGAGTTGTGCACTCACATAAGTTCTTTCTTTCTTGTGTGCTTTTGGTCATGAGGTTTTGCCGCAGAAACAACGAAATATCTTATACACTAGGTTATGCATTCAGCAAGTATTTACTAAATCTTTTAAGTACCTGGAGCTCTTCTAGATGTGACAGCTGCATCCTACAGTGGCTGTCTTCTGTTCCTACCAGAAACAGAAGCCTTCAAAACCCATTTTATATTTGTTTCTTTAGAATAATTATATGCCTGCTCTGCACTTGATATATTCAGCATTTACCTCACTGAATATGCTAAAATTCTTTAAATAATGAGGGTTTTTATTCACTCCAATCTGAGGTCATAATCATTTAAATATCTTCCAGTGAACATATGCTTGTAAACCTACAGTAGCTGAATTAATGAGAATATAAATGTGTCTGTTGATGGAGAGGAGAAAGGACCATCGGAAAACCACATGGAATCCGGAAGTGAGTTCAGTATTTATCTTCCTTTCAGGTTCCAAAATGTCAGATGAAGATAAAGGCCATGTGAACTATTACCCAGATATCAGTAATATTACGAGAAACACTAGCAGATTTCTTTCTGCTTCTTGCCTTAACCTCTCAGTTGCTTTTTCTGTGTGTGTTTGTTAGGAACCTGGCTTCCCTGATAGCAGATGCGAGTGTCGGCAAGCTGAATGGAGCATAAACTTGGTGCAAGGTAGAGGTCCAGAAACAGACAGGTCCTGGCAAGGGAGTAGAAAGAAGTAAAAAAATAAATGCTCGGAACTGGTAAGAGAAGTGAGACGTGAGCAAGTACAGTGGGTGACCACGTAGGTGTGATGTAATGTGGGCACACTATGTGCTCAGAACCAAGAACACATCTAGTCTTTATAACAGAGTTTGAGGCCTGAGAGAGAAGTCTTCATTGTCGAAAGCTTGGTACCAGTTGGTGGTGCTGTTGGGCCATTGCAACGTGGTGGGAATGTTTCCTTCTAGTTGAAGAAAATGGGTCATGGGCAGTTTCCTCTGAAAGCTAAGGGGTGCTCTTGTGGTCACTCCTCCTTCCTCCCTCCCTTCCTTTCTCCCTCTCTGAGGTGAGACACAAAGCTCCTGGACACTTGACACAGGCATCATCCCAGCCATGATGTTCTGCCCCTCCATAGGTCCAGAAACTGGAGTCAAATGGCTGTGGATGGGAACCAATAAAACCATGAGCTGATCAAACCTTTGATCTCTTAGGTTGCTTTTACTCTGGGGTTTTATATGTGCCAGTGAAGAGCTGAGCACACTGAGCTCCTGGTAAGTTGCATTGTGGAAGCCAGCTTAACTGGATGCTCATTAATTAAGATGGCTAGACCTCCCCACAGCATGAAATCTGGAACTTGTAAAGGAGTATGGAACTATGGCTCTTGTGCTTAATCACAGATTCCCAGATCTTCTGATCAGCATGCAGCTATTACTTTGGCTTTCAGGATCTTTCCTTCATCTCCATGTATCACTGTGCTCTCCCAAGATTGCATTTGCACCTCTACCCTCCCCCCACCACACTTTTGCTTCAAATTTAAATGAGAAATAGAATAAAATATTTTTTTCACGGTAGAGATCATTTGTTATACCTCAATATTTATACCAAAGAAAAGCTGACAACCCTCGCCCTTTATGAAGAATTTTAGGTCAATTTGTATTCTGCCTATCTGGCTAGGCTTGGTGCTCTAACTAGGTCAATTGGGTGAAATAGAAGAGATACTTTAGTCTCCTCAATTGGTTGAATACCATCCCACCCAATCCCATAGTCTTCATTCTCAGCCGGGAGCCTATTGTTACATTCTCTGAGGTAGCATTGCCTGCTACCAACCTGAAAACCAGTTTCATGGTATTAGCTAATGTATTTTTTTCTCTTTGTCTTTAAAATTTTTTGAATCTTTTAAGACAAGTTTTTGTTCTATAGCCTAGGTTAGCCTTGAACTCACAGTGATCCTTCCCTCCCTCAGCCTTGCAAATATGGGCTTCATAGAGATGAAACACCATACCTGGGACAATTTTCATTTCTTTGGATTTCTTATTTCATGTTTGTACCCTTAACCATGAAAAGAATAGTTGGCAATCAATTCTTTTTTCCTCCATTCATTCAATGTATCCATTGGAATTCCCCCATTAGTGATAAATAGCTACATTTGTTACAAATAGAAAGTGCTTAATTGAAAGTGTTGGTTGTACTATATGTGGTCATTTGTAAGCATGCAGAAGCCAGATGCCATCTGGGAAGTAGAAACCACTTTCCAGCGCAGTATTTTTAATTATGTCTTTTCACCTGAGCTGCAGGGCACAAGTTCCATTTTCTCTCTGCTCATTATTAATAGAACCACTAGCACAGAGCTTTCTAATTTCATATTTTAAGTGAATTTAGCATGCAAAGTATTCTGAAATGGCATTAGTAGTGTAGTTAAGATAATTCCTCAGTTCTGGGAATTTTGCCTCTACATACAGACTTTTAGATGTGATTCCGATTGAATGCTCTCTGTCACTTTGGAACACTTACCCAATATTTGTGTTACTGCAAGTATGTTCAGTGTGTGATAATGATTTTGTTTACATTTTAGAAGCATTTGAAGTTTATGGAAACTGTGTATCTGGGTCAGTTATTTATGACTTTGTTGTGTGGCTTTGTCCACTCCACAGGCTTGCCAGCAGCTTAGAATTAATTAACCTTAGCAAAATTGAATTCACTAGCCTGCATTCCTCAATATCCTCACTAAGACATTAAATAATGAATGAGCACAATGACCATGGGAGAGCAGGACTTCCAAGAACATAAGGGAGGATGAGGCCTCCCCAGTTTCCATCCTCAGTCCTGAAACCGTTCCCTTCTAGTGTCTGGAGTAAGATGCTCTCTGCTCTTCTTTTCCCAGCAATAGAATGAGAGGACTAGCAGCCCACACCTGGGTAGTGCTGGACTGGGGAAGAATGAATGCCTGAAATGTGCTTTGATAGCCTCAAGTAAAATACGCTATGCTTCATGTGGAAATTATTATGAGTTCATTCTTCATGCACTTTTTGCCCTTGCCCCCGAGGCTCAGACTGGCAGCCAAGGCACCAATTACTGTCGATGGGGCTGTTGGTTCTTAGATGTGAACACCTGTCCTCAAGCAAATGAACTGAGATAATATACACCAATTTACCATGTGTGGATAAACCCTACAAATTGAATCTCCAAAATACAGTCTGAGTTGAATAACAAATGACACGGGGTTTAAATGATAGGAAATAGACTGGATACAATAGCTTGGGCATCTGTGCCGACGCAGGTCTTTGTCTGCCCAGTTTGGTGCTGTCACACCAAGCTGGGCTTCCCTCTGCATTCTCAGGGTTTACTAAGGGACCAATTTAGGCATTCGTTCTCTCTCACTCTGGCAGCACCACCTAGGTGTGGCCCTACTATTCCTTCCATACTGTTGCCAGGTAAAAAGAAACAGAGAGGGTGTGACTCCAGATACTAGAGAGCAACAGTGGCAGGACCACAGATGGAAGCTGGGATGGCTGGATCATTCCTTCTGTGTTCATGGAGAAAGTCACTGAAGAATTGCTGGCTTTCCTGGGGCATCCTCATGCTGGCTGGTTAAGTGAAGTAGGGGGCTTGACAGTCCTGGGCCCACAGTGCTCATCAGATGAGATGAAACTGCAGCTGATTCAGGGCCATTTACATTCATATACAGATAAACGTGAATTAGACAACTGGACAAACTATTCATTAAAAAAGTCATTACCCTGGAATTTATAGGAGAGAGATTTTCAGGATGAAAAAGGCAAAGGAGGAGGACGGTGCAGTGGTTGAGGAAATGGATGCTCAAGGACAGTGGGACACTGGTGTTAAACTTATCTCTGCCTTGACCAGTGGGGTGGCTGATGGATGATTATACCCCCAAATGTCTGTGGACTTAGTCCCTCTCTCACTAACATTACACACTTCATTTGTTCACTTATATCCCTGATGCCTAGCATGGTGCTAGGCATACAAGATTTGCTGAGGCAATGAGATGGGTTTTCTGTCATCTGTTGACTGGCTGTGTTATTTTGGTCTGGTGGTATCTGGGAGAACAGTTTTGGGGTGAAGGAGAAAAGATCTTCATTGGAATTAATCATTTCTTGAGTGCCTTGCTAGGAAGTTAAACACACTTAAGCTTGTTTTGTGTGGTCCAAAACTGTCCCTTCAAGGTACTTACAGTGCATAGTCAGGACTTGATATCCAACACACTTCACTTAATCATTCTTGTACATGACTATGCATATGTAGAATCTTAAGAGTGTTTTATCAATTTTTTAAGTTGGATAACATGACCTTAAAGTATATAAAGGAATATGGAACACCTCACTCCCATAATAGCTGTCTTTATTATATAGGCACAGATAATAATACATTTTTTATTTCATAATTTATATAGTAATCAGTCAGAACTCTGGATATTATTTGCTATGGTTACATCATTTCAAATTGTTCACAGATCAAGAAGAGCAGAAAGAGAAAGATTTTTACTAATAGAAGTCTAATATCCAAAATATATAAAAAAAACTTGAGAAAATAGATATCAAGAAAACAAATAACCCAAATTAAAAATTGAGTACAGATCTACACAAAATTCTTAGTACAGAAAACTCAAATTGCTAGGGCCACATAAGACATGTTCAACATCTGTAGCCACCAGGAAAATACAAATCAAAATAACTCTGAGATGCCATCTTACACTGTCAAAATGGCGAAGATCAACAGAACAAGTAACAGCTAATGCTGGCAAGAATGTGGAATAAGAGGAACATGCATCCATTGTTGGTGGGACTGTAAACCTGTACAGAAATCAGCGTGCTAGGTCCTCAGGAATTTGGGCATTGATCTACCTCAAAATTCACCCACATTGTGGGGAATAATCCAAAGGATGCTTTATCCCACCACAAGGACATTTGTCAACCATGTTCATTGCTGATCTATTCATAATAGCTAGAAAATCCAAACAACTTAGCTACCACTTGATAGAAGAATAGACAAGAAAAATGTGGTACATTTACACAGTGGAGTATTACTCAGTCATTAAAAAGGTGAGCTCATGAAATTTGTGGACAAATGGATGAAACTAGAAAAAAAAATCTCCCTGAATGAGGTGTCTCAAGCCCAGAAAAACAAATGGTACATAAGTCTGATATGTGGATGTTAATCATTAAGAAATATAAATCTAAAATTTATAGAGGGTATGGATAGAGTAAGGGACCAGAGGTAACAGAAAGATCTCATTAGGAAAGAGAAATAAAATAGGTAGAACTTGATGGAAGTTGGGCTGGAATGAGAAGATCAAGTGGGGAAAGTGAGGGAAAGCGGTTGGTGGGAGGGAATATAAGGAACGACGGCTAAAATTAAGGAGAATTTGAATAGTAGTATGGAAATCTAATATCAGAGAAATTTTCCAAAATACATACATCTAGGAAGTCAATCAAAATGAAATTGCCAAATAATGGCAAAAAAAACAGGGACAGAATCACAACTGGGCCATTTCTTGTCACCCAATGAAACTTCCAGTACTTGGATTGGGATATATCCAGTTGAAAATTGGGACACAAGGGTCTCATGGGAACCCCCAAACAGCTCGGGCTGTTGCAAATACTATATGTTGGTCTCCACAAACAGAAATCAAGGCCCCATTGCTTAAAATAACACCTATATCAAGCATGGGGATACAGCATGTATCTAGCTGGTGCCTACAAACAACCTTAAGCCCTATGTTGCAGCATCTTTGATAGAGGACAGTATCAAAAGAGTAACCTAAACACCAAGGCAGTCACAAATACTTTGTCTACAATGGTATCCTGCCTGCAAGATGTTGCAGTATGAAAGATTTCCACAAAAGCCCAGAATGGAGTATATAATAAAGGTTTATTTATTAGGGGGTAAACTCACAGAAAGAGTAGTGCTCTGCAGTCCTCTACATGCTCTGGGAACTGAAAACGAATCCAGCAGCCAAGGGGTTCACACATGTTTTTTGTCTGCATACATAATACATGAAACCACACCCACAGTGGGGCAGTTTCTTAAAGGCTATTGGCTGAAGGAGTTCTCAAACCACCTCCCTCTTTTGCCTAAATAAGAGAGTTCTAAGGCTACTGCAAAACTATAAACAATAATAACAAATTTCAAGTATAAAAAATTAGAATTACAATGAGCATGAACAACATCAAGCAAGAGACATATGCTAAATGTTCCAATATTTATCCTATCCTAAGGAGTCTAAGTCTTATATTAGAAATGGTTTAACTAAGTCATCAGAGGACAGTAACTATGACTATCTAGTCATCAATCCCATTAAAGACCTGAGAAGAGAAATAATATTACTTCAGTAAATAGGAAGTACAATCAAGAAACTTCTAAAAGCTGCAAGAAATGACAGAGACAATCACCCAAAGTCTCATTTGCAGCATTGGGGCAGCCAACTTTGGCTAAGTCCTAGAGTCTATCATTAGCCAATGTTTCAGAGGCAGAAAAAAAAATTTAAAAAAACATCTTATCCTGTCTTGGCAAGATTTGGTGTCTTTTTGCTTGCATCCTGCTTGTCTAGTCTGGATACCATGCATTTTGTTAGTGATCGAGGCAGAGGCAATTATTCACCCGCAGGTCAGTTTTGTCAATAAGAAAATAAGATCCAAGTGGAGTATTCTCAGTGCCTAAGTTGTCTCTGGAATAGATCAGTGCTGTAGGAGCGATAGTGTCTCACATCAATAGAATTCTAAGTAATTTAAATGCCATATTCTACAGTTCTTTGAAGTTGTTGAAGATTACCTATCTATGCAGAGTAGAATCTCTACACAGCTAAAGAACCTGATTAGTCTAATTATAAGTATGACAAACATGGATGACTATTGATGCATAATTATTAATACTTATAAAGCTTAAAGACTAAGGCTTCATATTAAAATATTAAACAATCTTTAAATAAATGTGTATCAAAAAGGGCAATGACCTCAAAATGTAAACAATGTGTAAGTATCTTGATCAGAGGTAGAAATTTAGAGTGCAATATGATAAATATATCCTAAAATTGCATCAATATACAAAATAACTTAAGGAAAGTCAGAAACATGCATGCAGACAATATGAAAAAATAGATTTGCATAGGTGCACAAAACTACAGAGAAACCATGTCCACAAAGCATGCATATATATGTATGTATATATACATACATACACACACACACACATACACATGGCAAACAAGCTAAGAAGTTGATAAGTTGATGTCCTACTTGTTCTTTATATAACGAAACACTACTACCTGCATGAAGTAACCCAAAGGGTACAGAAAGGAATGAAATCTGGTGGATGTATGTGTTCCACTTTGCAGAATTTGGAAAATTAAAATATGTACACAATACCATTGACACCTATTCAAGGTCTTAATGGGCAACTACTTTGAGTTTGGAAAAGGCTGATTCAGTAATCACGCATTTACTAGAAGTTATGGCCATCATGAGTATACCTGCACAAATACAGACAATGATCCAGCATATGTCTCTAAGAAAATGAAACAGGTTTTTGCTTATAATATGAACATATTACAAGTATAACACACAATTCTACAGGTCAGACAGTTATAAAAAGTTCAAATCAAACTATAAAGGATATGTTAAACAAGCAGAAAGAAATAGAAAATTTCCCAGAGATGATTGCATAATGCTTTATTAACATTGAATTTTCTTAGTGCTAATGAGAAAGGAACACATGCCTCCTGAAGAGGCCAATTTGGATGCCAAGATCAGAAGTAATAATAGTCACATCTGCATCCATGTCCAGTAATCCTTCAATTATAATGTTGTTTATTTGTACTCTCAGCTTTCTTCATTGGTCATGTATAGAAGTCTGCCAAAATATATGTTTCTTATTGGAATTTTTGATTCATCCTACATGTTTATTCCACCATCCAGAGCGGTATGATTTTTTTTTACAAGAGACACTGGATTTTTAATTTTCCTGGGGATGTGTGTACTCCATAGTGATAGGAAGTGACTGGACCACATTTGACCTGGGGGCCTGCTAGAGGACCCCAAAGAAATTTCCTGATGATAATGGGTTACCTTGTTTGTTTTTTGTTGATCTACATTCGTTGGTCCACTGTTAGCCTTTCTACATAATCCAGAAGATTGAGACCTTTATTTTGTCATTTCCAGAGGAGACATTATTTCTAGGAATGCCTTGTCTATAATACCTTATCATAATGTTGTGAATTAGGTCAGTACAATAGATAACCAGGCCAGTTCAAGAATAACAATAAAATTCTGGATCTGTTACCTCTATTTGTACAGCTTTAGTGAATCTTTGCAAAAAAGTTACTAAAGGGTTCTCTTGGACCTTGTTATTTTTAGTATTTGATTCAAAAAATTCTTAGTTCTTGAATCCTATCCCAAGCATTTAAGGCTACTGTATAGCATAGGGACAAGATGTGTTCATTCTAAATAGCTTGACTCTATGGATCAGCATAACAGCCCTTGCCAAGAATTTGATCTTGGGAAACCTCAAACCCTTTGACTCTTCCTTGTTGTTCTAAGGTTTTAGACTCCTCTCTCCAATAGCTCTTCCAATGTAAATGCAGCTCATTTTTAAGCACCGTTGAGGCTAATTGCAGCCAGTCACCTAGTGTAACCTTATTGCTTGAAACACATCTCCCTAACAAATGGTGAATGCAGGCTATAAGATACTACAGCTTGCTTAATTTCCTTTAGCTGTTTCATACCTATAGGTTTCCATTTACATTCTTTGTATGCATTTAAATGTTGAGTATTTGCTGGTTTTTCAGAGGTAATAACAGAATAAGTAGCTAAAACTGTTGGTAAGTCATTTCAGACTCTTACAGATACTGGCAATCCTAAATCCTTTGTCTGTATTTCCTCTCCTTACTGATCAGTTCTGGCAAGTTCCTCAACCAATTAAAATCTTTTCATCACTGTCTTTTGTAAAGCCTGAATCTCTTGACTTGTGAATATTTCTAACAATTTTATCAAATCAAAATTTTTTGGGTCTCATTATGCACATGTGATTCCAAGATATTTAATTTTTCCATTAATGATATCTTCTCGTCCTTGGATATTATTTGGATGGCATGCAGATTATCTTTCTGGAGTGATGTTATATCTGCTTAATTACTGTAACTTTTTAACAAATTTTGATTGTTAATTTCAATAGTATGAATCCTTTCAGATAATCTCTCAGTACCCTTTTGTAAGGTTTCATAACCCATCGACATGAATTGAATTTTACCTGTCAAATTAAGGTTATGATTTTCAATAGTATGAATTGTTTCAGCTAAAGACTATATCCTTCCTAAAAGTTCCTCATTCTTGATTCTGTTATCAAACCATTTCTTTAAGGATATTATATGAATAACGAAGCTAAGCGCCATGATCACAATAATGTATGTCCAAGGCACCTCATATAACTCATGCAGAATTCCATCCATAGTAAAAAGTTTGTTAAATTCCTGGATAGTGATATTGTCAGCAATTATCTTGGGGTTAGTTTATCATTTTCAAATTTATTTATTTATTAATCAAATTAACTTGCATGCTTTATAATTTTCAGAAAATTGTTTTAAGTGAAATAATCTCTATTGGCCAGCAGGTGTCGCAGATGTGGCAGTAAGGTAGTCCTGACTTACCTGACACTTAAATACTAACAAATTTAGTTAATTATTTAATAGCAGCACATCTGTATATAGAGAGAAGTTTTAAGTTGGGCAGAATATCAAGGAACCCAAAGCTTACAGGTAATCATGAGCTGTGAGGTTTTTGGCCGGAGCTTGGGCCAGGCATTCGCAGATCTGAACTGGGAACACAAGCTGGAACAGCCTCTACCCCCAGAGACAGAGATGGATCTGAGGCCTGGAGAAAGCCAGAAAAGCTGAGAGGAGTTTCAGCAAAAATCCGCTGAGTAGGCAGGATCAAGCCATGCTGAGGCAGAGGAATTGCTAACTCACCTGTGGCAGATCAATCAAATGGTGCACAGCTGTGTCCTAAAGGAGTACTTGGTCTGCGTGGGGTGGCAGAAGGCCTCAGACCTTTTGGGCAGTGCCTGGTAATGGCACTCTGGCCATGTGGGTTTCAAACTGTTGCCGTGCGTAAGATTTCCACATTAGCCCAGAGTGGAGTGTAATAAAGGTTTATTGATTAGAGGGTAATCTCACAGAAATAGTGATCCATAGTCCTCTGTGTGCTCTGGGAGCATGAACTGACTCCAGCAGCCAAGTTGCCCACACATGTTTTTTGTCTGCATATATAGTACACGAGACCATGCCCAAAGTGGGGTCAGTATCTTAAAGGCTATTGACTGAAGGAGTTCCCATAGCAGCAGGAAATGCTAGGGCAACAGTGACACAAAGTATGTAAGAGTAACCAAACAGTAACTGATTTCACTGAAGGCATAAGGCCCACTCCATTAGATGTTACTCATACCCAACACTACTTGGGTAACCCATAGCCTATGACCAGATAGCACAGAGGAAAACCAAATACACTAGTCAAAAATAAAACAAAATGACAGCTAATCATATTCTGTTATACTTAGAGATCAATGCATTATTCAGCTATCATCAGAGAGGCTTCCTCCTACAGCAGAAGGGAACAAGTACAGAGACACACATCCAGACATTATGCGGAGACTGAGAGCCCTTGCAACACTCAGCCATAAGCCAGATGTCTCCACCAGTTCCCTCCCTCAGAGCTCAAGGAACCCGGGGAAGAGGAGGTGGACAGAGTGTAAGAGTGGACGGAGGACCCCAAGCAAACAATGTCTTCTAAATCACACGAGCACAGCTCACACAAACTCACAGAAACTGCAGCAATAAGCACAGGCTCTACACGGGTCTGCACCAGCTCCTCTGCATGTGTGTTGTTGCTTCCAGTTTAGCGTCTTCATGGGACGCCGGAGTGAGCAAACAAGTGGGTCTCTGATTCTTGTGCCTTCTCTTTGGGCCCTTTCCCCTCTGTTTGTCTTATCCAACTGCAAAGATATCGTTTTTGTTTTATCTTATATCTTATTTTGTTATATTTAAAAAATAAATGAATGAATGAAAACCTAACCACTAGGGTAAAGGTTAACAACTGAACTGTCATGTATATCTGCTGGGAGAGGGAAAATCAGTTTTCTCCAGAAGAGTGAGACTGGGTGTATCTACTATTCCAGGGCAGGGCACATGTTCAGAAATGTTGACCAACACATGACAGACTCCACAGCTCTTTTTATGTACTTTTATTCAATTATAGTTTTTATAAGTACTTTTATGTATTTATTCGGTTATAGTGGTAAATGTTTGTCTGCTTATTTTGCTTTTTGACATATTTTTATTTTGTTTTCTTGGTTTTGTTATTGTATTGGGTTTTTCTTTGTTGAGAAAGAACTTAAAAGTTGTGCACGTTGTGCTGGAGGATATGGAGGGACATTGAAGAGCAGAAGAATATGATCAAAATATATTTAAATTTAAAATTCATTTTAAATAATACTAAATAAAATAAATAGTAAAAGAAAGCACAATTTGAGTCTGTTTGGGAGCATGTGCAATTTTTATAGATTTTCATTTATTAACCTAAATATATATTGGATTAAATCTTGAAAAAAATAACAAAGCAACAGCAATAAATAGAAGAGTGAGACTGAGTGACATAAGAAAATTGAAATGAAACTTCCAAATAGGCAACCTAAAGTTTCTGTTGTTTAAAAACAATGTCCCTAATTCTACACCTTTATTCCCTTGCCTTACCTCAACAAAAGCCTGTGTAGCATGAGAAGTAAAGACATCAAGGGCAGCTTTTGTTTCTTATGTATCTTTATGAAGAAGGTTCGCTGTAGTTTAGAGCTTCACAATGACATGGGACCACAGAACTGAGAGAAAAGTGCCTGGTCCTGTACCCGGCTTCCTTCCCTGAAATAGTGCTGAGTACAACGGGGTGAAAGGAGCTACCTGCAGATCTGCTGTTAGGGGTGTCCGTGCTACAGATAGTCTCCCATCTTTTGGGAGCCTTTAGAATGCTCCTTTTCTGTAATTGCCTTTCACAGAATTCTTCACTTCTAAGCAAGGTAAGCCCTAACAGCTCTCTCTAATGTGCCCCACCTTTACCATTGCTGCTGTGGCCTGCCACCTGAATTCCCCTGCTCTAGCTCACTGTTTTAGGACTTGCTCAGTGATGATGGATCTGCTGAGCTTGCTGTGTTAAATATAAGATAATGAGGGAAGAGCGGCATAGATCACTTAGAGTTCAAATGCCACTAACTCTGCTACACACAGTCATTTTCTCTCGAGCTATGAATTTTTTCACACCATGCTTTTTTTTTCACTCATTCAGCATACTTTTCTGTCTTCCAATGTTTTGCCCAAACTTAGATTAAATGAATCTAATAAAAGTAAGATGACAGAATCCTGAGTCCTACAACCTGGCATCTTCCAGAGCAGAGCAGGGCAAGCAGGAAGTATGCATTGGAAGGTAGGCAACCGAGGACAGCAGTCAGCTCTTAGCATTAATCCTTGTATTTATCTTCACTCCAGGATGTGGGCTGCGAGGAGCAAGAACCTCATCTTCCTCTACTTCAAATCTCCCAGAATTGGTCTACTACCTCGAATGTAGATGGTTACCTCTGTACTGTGCATTTGGGTATTAGTGTATGAACTTTGTGGGGGCACAGTTCAGTCCTACACTAAGTGCACAGCTATTGATCATTCTCCAGCAGGTTCCTTTGATATCAGACAAGCTTTCTAAGGAACCATGACAAACAAGCTACTAATGATATGATTCTCAAACTTTCTCAGAATGGACCATGTATTTAAGAAATAATAGCTAGAGGAAGGCAACACTGGAGTGCTTCTGACTTGTACCCATGGAGGTTGAATTATAATTATACTTTGTGCATACATATATGGAATTTTCAAAGTATACGATACTATAATAAATTCTGTCTGAATAGATAGGAGATACGGTCTATGTAAGAGTAATTCAGAGCAATAGTTAATATCATGTACATTCATGTCATTACAGAGAGCGAATTAAGAAACGTGTGTGTGTGTGTGTGTGTGTGTGTGTGTGTGTGTGTGTGTATGTATGTATTACAGACTTGACTCGAGGTCATATACCTAAAGACACGGCATACAGGAAGCCACACCAGCAGACTTAGTGCCATACTACTCTATTTTATCTTGTGATTTCAAATAACCACGGGCAACTGCTGTTTTCTGTTCATTTAAACAAGTCATTTTCAGTTTGTTTGCCGATTCTCTGAGTTTTAAGATAATGTTGCTTGACTCCTTGATCAAATTGATAAAAATAGCTGTTCTTTGGGTACAATGCTTGTACTGCATAATCACAGTTCAGAAGTAATTCCTTAGAACTTGTTAATATGTTAACTTTCCTTCACACTACAAAGAGAAATTCAGTTAGCTAATCACTTGAACCTAACACAGACATAGTATCCTAGATCACACAGAAAATTGCGCTTTCACTGGCTTTGGATAGAACAGAAGAAGCGAAAGTTGCAAGAACGTGAAGCA
The DNA here is from genome assembly GCA_028555095.1 of Dicrostonyx torquatus. Classification (NCBI taxonomy): domain Eukaryota; kingdom Metazoa; phylum Chordata; class Mammalia; order Rodentia; family Cricetidae; genus Dicrostonyx; species Dicrostonyx torquatus. The sequence continues at coordinate 1,565,561 of JAQHUG010000217.1, forward strand.
TTTCTCACTTCTGGAAAGAACAAGGCAGCAGAGCTTCGAGTCTCTTATGGAGACCATGGGCCTGAGGATATCTTAATGCCAGCAGGAACATGCATCCATTGTAGTTCTACAGCTCTGGGCAAAACAATTGTGCTGTCCAAAGTGCTAAATTTGTGATAAGTTGTTGTAATTTGTATCTAGAAGATATACACATGCATGCATACATATATTAATATATATATAAGAAAAGCATATATATTTCTTAATTTTTCTTTGCAATGACGTATATATATATATTAACTATTGCTCTGACTCACTCTTACATAGACCATATCTCCTTCATTTATATAAACGTTTTATGCTTTTATATTTTTACTATAATCTATTCTTGAGAACTCCACCTATTATGTAGAAAGTATGATCATATTCAAACCTTACTTTTCCCTCCAACTCCCAGTGTATCGCTGTCAGTCAACCCTCATGCTCTCCTCCCACCATTGGCCTTCTCCCTTTGTTAAAATCACTAAATCCCACCATACTGAGACATGATTGGCAGTTGATGACTTCTGAAGAAGGAAGAATCATTCTTCTTGGAGCGTGTGGCCACTGGTATGTTACGGTGCTCCACTGGATGCCCATATTAATGTCCATATAGAGAACATTGAATTAGCTCATTTGTGGTCTTATAAGTGACCTGGGGATATACATGAAAGTAAGGCACATATTGTTGAATAAACAAGCTACCTCCAAAGATTATGCATTTATCATTTTTCTTAATGGTAGCTGTCTCAAAGTTATTCAGCAATGAGAAAAATTAAAGCAACAGCTTCTACTTATTTAAAGATTGGTCTTTGGAAATAAATGTGTACATTTATGAATCTTTTGCCCTATACTTTGAAATTTGTATATCACATCACATCACAGCATAGTTTTGGCAATTAAATTTTTCAATTTCTCTCTCTATATATCTCTCTCTTTCTCTCTCGTATATGTGTGTGTATGTGAGTGTGTATCTGTAAAGAAACAGGTATATATATAATTGAATATTTTTAGGGATTCTGATTGATGATCTTTGCCTGGGCATTTTGACTTTCTCCTAAGACATCATTGGCTAAGGAATCAGCTGTGTGAAGGACAGATGGTAACTCCTCTTCCTCTCTTAGTATCCGTGGAATGGAAGAATTTGTCATTTCACATATGTTCATAAAATACATTGCTATTGCGGATCCTCAAAGTATTTATGTCTTTTGAACTCTTGGTATTTTTTCTAGCTGCTTGTTTCTTTATGATGTTCAAGTACATCTGCACCATTTGGTATGTATTTGGGTTTATGTGTGAAAACATGGCCTTGCTTTAGAATAGATTATGATAGTTTTCCAGTGACAGATCATATTTTTAATGTGCTTTTTCAATAGTATCTGTTTTGATACTGTTGCCTGTTGTCCTTGAACATACAACTTTTTATATTTGATTACATTTATTGTATATATTGTTTTATTATCTTTTCTCTGAAGTATTTCTTGATCTCTTCATTATCTCTGAAACCTTGAAATTGCACTGAAATTATCAGCATGTAGATTTATGGCATATGACATTGTATCTAATATGGCTTGAAATCCACAATGTTTATTAGATTAATACCCTAATCCTCAGAAAAAGAATGTACATTGTAAATGTGCATATGCCACACACATAAAACTTTTACAAATGTTACAAGCCAGGCAGGCATTGTTACAAACTCCTTTAGGCTTTCCAATACTATATTTAGTCTTGCTTGAATATTTTCTTAAGTTCATTGACTGATTTCTTTTGTAACAATAATTAAATTTTTGGCATCTACAAACCATTATTCTCTGGTGGCTTCTGTTCTTGTTTTATGGTTGCAATATCTTCTTACACTTCTCTGAGGGGATTAGTTGAATTATTTTTAACTTTCATTCGTGTTCTCAAGTTATTCCTGTTTCCTATGAGTTTAATTCTTGCTTTATTCACTTTGATTCTGTTTAGAGCTGCTATTGTTTTTCTCTCAACATGTATTGATCCTTAGATATTGCTTTGTACATTTTAAATGAAAGATTAGATTCATTAATAGAGATAAGTTTTTATGTGATGGCATGCTCAATATTATGAGAGGTGTGATCTACTAATTTTAATCAGTATGTATACTTAGGTATCGGTTCTGCCTTGTTATGTAGATTACTGAGGACAAAAGAATGGAATAGTCCGGCTGACTTGTATATTGTATTAGGGCTCTCTAGAGGAACATAACAGATAAAATGAGTTTCTACATATATATCATATAATATATTGTATACATATAGGATTTGTTGGAGTGGCCTACAGGTTGTGGTCCAGACTGTGACTACCTCCTGAAGGAAAGCCCAAATACCCTATAATTATTCAGTCCACAATGCTGAATGACTCAGCTTATCTTCTGTCTCCACTGGAATCAGAAAAGGTAGGGTCTAATACCAGTGAAGCAATGCCTCAGCAACAGGTAGATGAATTTGTCAGCAAGAATGAGGGCAAGCAGAACAACCCAAAAGCATCCTTCTTGCATGTTCTTTATACAGGTTCCCAGCAGACAGTGTGCCTGGAGTCAGAAGGGTTTAACCCACTGCAAATAATCTGCATTCGAAGAGTGTCTCTTCCGACATCAAATAATCAAATTAACTAAAAACACCCCAAAGTATGCCCAGATGCTAGGGTTTTTAGTTAATTCCGGACATAATTAAGTTTTAAGCCAAGAATATTCATCAAAAATCCACCCTGAATCAATTTGACACAATATTATATCTTATATCCTACTTAATTTCCAAATGAAAACAATACCATGTTAAAATTACAACTAAAATAATATAAATATCCCATTTATAACCACAAGTACATTATATATTTTTCAAGAAGTGGTTACATATCTTGAGGGACATTCTTTTAGCATTTTGTAACTTTAATATGATGACCACTGATATTCCCTTAATTAGTATCACAATATATGATAAATTGAATAAAGAAAGCATGAATATCTGCACAAACACATTCTTAACAAAACATGACAGAACCACTCATGTAAATTATAATTCTGTTCTGTCTCTAGGGAGGAGTACTCCCCTGTCTGGAACTGATATCTCTAATCCAGCGGAATTTAAGGTCCAGGTAACAGGAAACAAATTAAGTTGATACTGGTTAATTCTGATTAACAAGAGACCAGGATCATTGAGGAAAATTTTTCTGTCAAGTAATTTCAGGGCAAGTACCTGAGCCTACCAGACAAGCTATATTTTGTGGATGACAGAAATGTGACTATCTAAGTCATTTAGAGCCCAGAAGAGAATTGTTGAGTCCCAAATGCTGGACAATGAGCAATTTATACTGTTGGATTTCGGTTTTGTCTTGATCTGACTGTAACCATTCCCTGGTTCTTCCCTTTTGGCATAAGAAAGTATATAATTTGCTTTTGGCTTTTCAGAAACCAAATGAAGAGACTTTGCATTTTTAAGGAGACCTTAAACTGTTGTTTCCGTTGTGATAATTACATGAGATGTTGGAGACAAGAAGTGGAAAGTATTTGGTGTAGAGTGGTGTGTTTGTCAGAGTTGACAAGGGGATAGTCAGGGCCAGTTTCCGTTAACTTTAACTAATTTCTGTCCAACAACTGTAAAACAACAAAAAGGATGGCTTTTATAGCATCACAGGTTAAGGGAAAGATGGTGATCCTAAAACTCTTTAACTGTATATTAAGTTAAAAGAGTGATTTTTAACTCTTTTGCACCATTGACACCATCACTAAATATGAAATCTTTGAAAATCAAAACACACAACTGATTGCGTTGGGAACCAAACAGTGCTGAAACATATGTTCTATAATAAGTAAAAAAAAAAAAAACATGATTTGTGTAAATATATGATACTTATATAAATTATTTATTTCTGTAAATATATAATTAATTATTCACATAGGAGCAAATATAAGGAAAATCATATTATTGGTATTTTCTAAGTTTGACTATTCAAGAATTATAGCTATTTTTATTTTTCATTAAATTTGGAGCTGACATATTTTTCTTACATTTTAAATTTTAATCTGGATTTATTTTGCTCTTCTTTTTATAGCCTCTTAATTAGGACATTAAAGTATAAGAATATTAAATCCATTAGTAATGCTTTTATAGCATCTCATACTTTTTGGTGTATCATAGTTTTATTATCATTGTTTCAATGTATTTTCTAACTTGTTTAGAATTTTCTCAATGATCTGAATTATTTAATAGAATATTTTAAAGCTTCTAAGTATCTAAATGATTAAAAATAGGTTTGTTAAGTCTATTTTCAATTTAAACATAATCAGTAAAAGAGATAGTTTTTTTATAACATGATGTTTTGAAATTTACAGATACTAATTTTATGGTTTACTAAGTGATCAGTATCTTCCAAATACTCCATATGGCTATAAGAACTGAATTATGCATTTTAGAGTGTATCTATTTCATAGGGCATGATTATTAATGGATATATTTGCATCTTATACATATCTTTAGCTGAAGAATATAAGTCAGTGGCAAAATGCTTATATAGCATGCATACCATGCAGGTTAATCCCCAGCATTGGAAAACAAAAGCATAAATCTTCCATACCTTCATTAGTTTTTTGTCAACTTGGTCTATCAAAAACCAAGAAATAACAGTAAATATCTTGCTCTGATGGTGGAGGTAACAATTTCAGTAAGAAATTTTTATCAGTCTTTGCTTTATATGTTCAGAAGATGAATTACTCAGTAAGAGATAAAATTTAACACATTCTTGGTGGAATATAACATTTCATGTTATATTATTTAAAGCCTTTGCCATACTGTAATTCAAATCATGTACTCTGTTTCCATTTTGGTATATCACTCCTGCATCATAGTTTCAAAGTACATTGTTTCTGACTAGGGCATATTTTCTCTTCATCATAGAGACCCATACTCAGCTATCTTTTTCTAGTAGTTTGTTTTCCTTCATTTAAAAACGAGTCTTTGGGGAGTAGTTAGAAGGATCAGTGTGTAAAAGTCCTTTCTTAGTATGAAAGCCCAAAAAATCTGAATTTGAATTCAGTCTCAGATTGCACAGAAAGGAAGAACTGACAGCCATGGCTGTCCTCTAGCTATAGCATGCACAGAATGTATGTGTGCACTTCTGCACGTGTGCACACACACACACATTTTTTAGTGTGCATTTCTCTCAGACTGCCATTATACTCCTCTGTCATGGCTATGTTGTGTGGGAGTGCATTTATCTTAATAATCATCTTGGGAATTTATCAGGCTTTTTAAATCTCAGAAATGGTGTCCTTTTCCAAAAATTCTTGGCTGTTCTCAATTTGGAATTGTCTTTATACTTTCTGTTCCTCTTTCAGGAGCTCTGAGTAGAGATACAGCATTCTAATCCTGTCTTCAACATTTCTTAAGTTCTACTTCCCATTTTTCTTCTTTGTAACGGGTGTTACATTTGGCTGATTTTTAAACTCAGTACTCTCCTTCTTGAATTTTCCTTTCAGTGAGCAGTTAATAATTTTTTTCAACCATTATATTGAATTTCTCATTTTAGTGATAAAATTTTTCATTTCTAAAAGTTTTATTTAGAAGTTTTGAAAATCTTGCCTGGTTGGTATCGTTAAAATAATTTTTTATTATATATTGTACTTTTGCCTTTTTTCCAGCGTAATTGTTTCACATACTCGATCTGAGCATACCAATGTTTGCCGTTCATAGATTATTATTTTGTTAAGTTGTATGCGCCCTCCTAAAGCTAATGATGGAGCTCAGTGGTTGAGTGATTGACTTGCATATGTGAGGTCCTGCATTAATAACAAACAGTAAAAATACCTTCTCTCTCTCTTCTTCTTCTCTTCTGCTTCCCCTTTGTGTGATAATTTTGTGAGACTGAATTTAAAAGTCGTTATTTCAGAGACGTTATCTTTCTATAGGTAAATATGGAGTAGGAATACTAATGTTTGACTTATGGATTAAACAGGCCACATTAGTTACTCTCTTTTATAGCCATGAGTAATGACACATGAATACTTGGGAAATTACTAGAAGGAAGTTTCTGTCTTTCCAGTTCTAGAAAGTCATGTTCAGATTGAGCAAATATTCTCCCATAACGTCATGCCCCTTCTCTGCTCTCTAATTCAGACACAGAGAATTCACTGCCTGTGAGAATGCTCAGCTCCATGTGATTGGTTCTCCTTCCCCAGTCCCCTTCTGAGAGCTCCTGAAATAGTAGATTTGATTGTTATCTTTGCTGTGGTTCATTAAAGACTGAGCTGTATGTCTGCATAGCTTCTCTATCATATCTCTGGATGCCTCAAGAAGCTCCTAATTGTCTGATGACTCAACCATGAACTTAGAAAATGTCTTAAAAAGGCCATCCAATGGGTGCATTTAATGCTTAGACTGTGGTTTTTAAATACCATTTTGGAAATATGGCTGACCCAGGACAAGCTCAGACAAATATATAGTAAGCCTCATACATCCTGTTGTGCCATAATCAAATAAGGTCTGAAAGAATAAAGGTATGTTTCAGGGGACCAGGAACTAGTTGTGCATAATTCAAACATCAAAAGGGATACCAGAAATAGCTGACTATGACTACTGAATATATGATTTTAGTACAGTATCAGATCTCTTTCTCTCTCTCTCTCTCACACACACACACACATATGTATGTATGTATGTATGTATGTTATCAGGAATTGAACCTAGGGTCATCTTAGGCATCAAATCAAGAGCCTCGCCATGGAGTTACATTCCCAGCAGTTATATGTATTATAATAAAGGCAATTTTTGTAATAAGTCCTCATGCTTGGAATTAGTAGTTAAAGAGAAGGTTAAGTACCTGGTTCGAAGATGATTTCAGAAGATGATTACTTCAACCACGGTAATGAAATATGCTATTTAAAAATGAAACAAAAACTACAGTCCTAGAAGCCTAAAAATGCTAATCGTCCAAAAAGAGGGTACAAGAATCAGAAAATGATACTTTTTGAAATCTCAAGTAGAAGTTTAGAAAAGGACATCATCATAGGCTAAAAATCATTGGAAAAAATGTTCCTGAGTTTTCAGATATGGAAGTATAACCCCAAAACTCACTTGGAACTTGTAGAAGGAAGAGAAAATTGCTTTATTGTAGAAGTATTCTACAGCCACTATCTTCATGGATGGATTAGAAACAGCCTCAAGAATGGGTAAGTGGTACAGGATTTGCAAAAGAAGTCATGCTTTACATACTACTCTAGGCTAAATTAAGCTAGATAAATATATCTTTTGAAGTGTCAGACACTACCTATGCTAATTAAAAATTTAAAAGTATGGGAGGGCTTGGAGAATCGACTCAGCAATTAAAAGCACTTGTAGCCTGGCAATGGTACTGCACAACTTTAATCCCAGCATTTGGGAGGATCCCTGTGAGTTCGAGGCCAGCCTGGTTTTCAGAGTGAGTTCCAGGACAGCCTGGGCTGTTATACAGAGAAGAATCCCTCTCTCGAAAAACAACAACAAAAGAGAGCACTTGCTGGTTGAATTCCTGGCTCCTAGTCAGCTCATACTGCCTCTAACTCCTGTTCCAGAAGGTCTGAAACCCTTTTCTGACTTCCTCAGGCAACTGCACACATGTGATGCATATACAGTAAGACCCACATACATGTACATACAATAAGATATTTTAATTATTTCTTCTATTTTGAGATTAAAAGACAATTACATCATTTTCTTTTTTCCCATTCCTTCCTCCAAATCTTTACATATACCTGTTTGCTCTCTTTCAGATTCATTGTCTTTTCTTTCATTTATTGTTTATATATGTATATATGCATATATATACACATAGATGCGTATATCTATAAATACATAAATAAAATTTTCTTAGTCTGTATATTGTTACTTGAATGTGTATGTTTTAAGGGATGACCATTTGGTTTTGGCTAACAAATTGGTATGTTCTTTCCTGAGGAAGACTATTTCTCTTTCTCTCTGTATTCGTTTTTCACCTGTAGTTATTTATATAGAGTTGAGGCCTCATGAGCTTTTACCTTCTCCATTATTGGTTTGTCTATTACCTTGTGCCTGGATAGCCATGTTAGGGAGGTTTTATGGGTGTAACTTCTAACATTCTTTGGAGATACAATCTCACGGCAAACTCCCCAATTTTCTGGGTCTTACAACCTTTCTGCCCCTGCTTCCAAAATGATCTCGGAGTCTCAGAAGTGGGGTTTTTATAGATGTACCCACTGGTATGGACTTCACAACTATTCATCTTGATTGGTTGCAGTCTTCTGTAGTGGTTTTCATCTGTTGCAAAGAGAAGATTCCTTAATAAGAGGTGAATACTATATACTTACCTGTATGTATATGCACGAATATCTAGAAAAAAGTTAGGGATTGTACTGGCTTAGTAAAGAGGTGGTTATAAGTTCTCCTTCAAGATCCACGACTCCAATAATTCTTGGTGGTTGGCTATGTTTCCGGTACCTTTTGTTGAGTGGATAAGTCCAGTTAGGGAGTTACTGATTATGTTCTGTTGTATTTTGTACTTTAAAGGACAAAGATAAGAGAAAAATAGAAAAATAAAGTTTTAATAATACAAGAAATATAAGATAGTAAAGTTTTACGTGCTTGAAACAAATTAGATATGAAAGAATTTTAGGTACAAGTGAATGATCCCCAGACTAATGACCTTCTTCTATGAATTAAATAGCTGTAATAAATGAACAATGTGAGTTCCAGAAACATGTAACTATCTGCATTCAAATCGAGGAGGACTCCACAGTACTTTATTTTCACTGTCATTTATTTTTCGTATAAGTCTGTATTAGCAATCATTATATTATTTTAATGTGTATTTGAAACCAAAAATAATAATTATATTGTAAATAATAGGAAGTAGTTACACATAATAAAATAAGAATGAATCATGTGGTAGTTGACTTCAAATACTATAAAGTATCAATATTAACTATAAAAAGATATATATATTAGATAGACAATTGATGATTATGATTGATAGAAGTAGATGAAGATGATGGTAATGACAGATAAATTGTAGGCAGGGAGTGCTCGTTCATTTCCCAGCACCCAGACCCAAAATAATCACACAGAAATTGTATTAATTAAAACACTGCTTGGCCAATAGCTTAGGTCTCTTGTCAACTAACTCTTACATCTTAAATTAATCCATTCCTATTATTTTGTATTTCAGCACAAGGCTTGTGGTTTACCATTAAGGTGCTGGCTGGTGGCTCCACGTCTTTCTCCTTTAGCTGCTACATGGCCTCTCTCTGACTCCATCTACTTTCTCCTCTATCTTTGCTTGAAATTCCTGCCTTGCTGTATTCTGCACTGCTGGTAGGCTAAAGAAGCTTTATTCATTAACCAATGGTAACAGAACACATTCACAGCATACAGAAGGGAATCCCACATCAAAATGGATGGTGATGATAGGTAGATGATAGTTAATAGATAGACGACACGTTAAATATAATGATGATACATAGATAGTTAGGAAAATAATAATGGATAGATAAATGTTGATGTTAGATCATATGTATCATTGTTGATACATAGAATCTATATTATAGGTAAATATATAATTATGAGTGATAGATGGATAGATAGAAAGATTATCTAATTTACAGACACAAAAATAAAACAGATGTGGAAAGGCTGTTTTTCAGCTGACTCCATTTACAGAGTTTCTAGAAGCAAGCGTTATCCAGTAGCAATGTCCACACATAATGCCAAGATCTTGGTTTCTAAACAGCATTCTTTAGTAAAAATAAACCTGTAAGTATTTAAGAAATCTCATATTTCAGCATTGGGACAGAGAAAATACAATGTAAACCTAGAATATCCTGTGGTATCAGATGGTAAAAAAACAGATAGAAAATAATAAAGCACATTAAAAAGATTGGAATACCTAGTGACTTCATCTTTGGAAAGTAGAGATCTAAGATCAATGACATCAAGCAAGCATAACTCATAGAGCAAAGCATTTCCACGAGTCTACTTTAGTACCAATGTGCAATTGAATACAAGTTTAAAGGAAAAAATCTTTTTCTAATATTGTAATATCAATACAAAATGAAGTAGAAAAGAAGCATTTTAGTTTTTTTAATTGTCATTTAGTAAGCATTACAGTAGTAATTGCTGCAAGCCAAAATCATTAATGGAAGCTAAAACGAACAGAATGAGGAACATGGGAAACAAAACACTTCCATAATTTTAAAACATTTCTCACATGATAGTTTACTCATCATAGGGGAAAATAAAATAATATGTGACATCTGTGGAGAAGACAAGTATTTACTCCATCATTCCAGGAATGAATTTTAACAGTGCTCTTAACAGCACTTTTCTGTGAAGGGTGATATTTGAATCATAAATCTCCCCTCAAGACTGAGATATTTAAAGCCAGGTCCTCAAACGAAGATCATTCTGTTGGATAGTGATGAACTTCTAAGAGGTGAGGCCTGATGTAAGAAAATTAGATCGTTGGGTATGCTCTTGAAGGGGATATGAGGTTTATGTCTTTTCTAGAGATTTTGTTTGTTTGTTTCTTGACCACTACGAGTTGAGCTGTTGTGAACCTCTGCTATGATATACTTCTTTTTCTTAGGTCCAAAGCCAATGTGGCCAACAGACCACAAATTGTAACTTTTTACACTGTAAAGCAAAACAAATTTCTTCCTCACACATTGATTGTCTAAACTATTTTTCACAGTGGTGAAGGGTGAACACCCATAGGAGAATGGCATCAGACTCTTATATAGTATTCCTGATACAGACAGGAGTGGAATAATTGATGAAGTTTGAATATAGTCATAAACATTTTCTATTTTTTGGTATTATCATAAATTTGATTATATCAATATTAACTTAGAGGGAAAATGAATGGAGACTTATTGTAATTCTTTGAACTATTTTTGGAAGTACACATTTATTTCAAAGTGAAATGGTTAAGAAAAAAATTAAATTCGTATTTTAATTTTAAAACATTTTATCTCTTGAAATGTAACTTTACTTTCCAATTCCTGTAAGACTTAAAACTTGAAAAATCTGTCATTCTATTTTCACACATTCAATTTTTTGTAAAATTTTGCAAAAGGAGCTTATTTTGTGAGTGTGTGTGATAATCCCTGGAGTAATAGAATCATTAATAATGACTAATTGAGTAACACATTTTTATAACAGGTACTAAACTAACAGACAGTTTAATTTGCACACTGTAACAGGAATAGACAAATGCTGTTGTAATTTAGTATTTATAAGGAGTCTGGTTTTTGTGGGGGAGTGATACTAGGGTTGAATTCTGAACTTCCTTAACTTTAGCACATATTCTACCATGAAACAATAGCCACAGAACCTTAAAAGCATTTTCAAACTTGAGATACTCTCATGTGGATGTGGGAGGCTGGGTGAAATGCAAATACGTTTGGGTCACCTGTAAGTCTCTTATTCAACAGGTCTGAGTAGAACCTGAGAATGGACATTTCTAGAATGCTTTCAGTAACATTGCCAGGTTTTATCCTGGGACCTCACTTTGACAAGCACTGGTGTCAAAGATGGCTTGAAATAAAAGAGTTGATTTATCATCACTTTCGTCTACATTTCCTATTTTACAAAATTGCCTGCAGAAAAAGGACACTAACTCCAACAGCATATTGTAAGAATATATTTTTAATTAAAATATAATTATATTTTCCATCTTTCTTTAATCTTTCCATCTTTCCCATACGACTTCTTTCCATTCCCTCCTATGTTCTCCTTTGTCCCTATCTTCAAGTATGACCTCTTATTATTATTGTAATATATATGTATATACAGAGATATAGATGATAGGTAAGATAGGTAATGGATGGATGGATAGATAGATAGACGGATGGATGAATAGATAGATAGATAGATAGATAGATAGATAGATAGATAGATAGATGGCTAGATGATAGATGCACTGATACATAAATATAACTTGTTGAGTTGTTTTTGTTATTTGTGTGTATATGATTATTTTGGCCCTGACCACTCTGTTTTTGATAACCAATTAGAGGTTTATCCACGGGAGAGGCTAATTCTCTCTCAGTAGTCATTAGGTGTCTGCAGTTTTTTGTCTAGAGGTGGAGTGCTGTGATATTTTTCTCCTTTCCTCATTAACATGTCTATTAATATTCTCACAGACTGGGTCTTGTTTAGACACCAATTTTAACCCTCAAACTAATCAAGAATAAAAATATTACAAAAAAGGTCTAGAAAGATGGCTTAGCATTTAAGAATATTTATGATCTTAAGAATTCATTTCAGTTTCCAGCACCTATGCTCAGTAGCTTATAGCCACTTTAATTCCAATTCCAGAAATCTGATGCCTCTTTCCTTCATAAGTACTTGAATTAATACACACACACACACAAATAAATAAATAAATCCTTAAAATATTATAAAGCTATGAATTATTTTCATAGTAGTCTGGAAACATCATTTAATGGCTCAGCCCTTCAAACCTAAACATCTGCACTTGTTCCCTTTTTTTCTTTTTGTTTTGATGGATTATCTATTAGAAGTAAGGAAGGATTTACCTTGGCCCATGGTTTCATGTAATTAATCTATTATAGTGTGGAAGGCATGATGGAGTTTATTACAACAGAAGATTTTGGTTATGGTGCCTTGCCGACTGCTGAATTGGGAAGCTAAGAAAAGAAGGGAGGATAGCCTGGGCTAGACTCCACAAGGTATACACCTAATCACTTCTCCCCACTGCTTAGTCTCCATGCTCTCACATTTCTACATCTCCAGAATCAGTGCTTCCAGCTAGGAAATCAAGTGCACAAACCCATGTTTTAGTTCAATGTCCTAAGAAGGAAACAAGAAGTAACATACACACAGATGTCATAACATTTCAAGCTTATCAGTGCAGAGAATAAAAATTCTGTTATTATGCTATTTTTATTTTTTGAAATGAGATGTATTAGTCAAGCTTTCTTTATCCATCACCTTATTTCTATGACTAGGTAGGCTTTTATGTTTTTATTTTCTCTGAAAACCATGCCTTTTATTGAGCTTATCAGGGCACATCCTACCCACTTGATATTTCTATTTAAGACTTGCTGTGGTTACTACCATGGCTTGCACACACTTCTGAACCCTTAGGGTTATTTGTGCCATGCTGTGTAGGACTGTTGATTGGCTACCCCCACCCCCCATTTTTTAAGCTTGCATGGGCACCTTCAGATACCTTGAAATCTATCCCTTAAGAGAGAAGGACTTCGGGTCAGTTTTAGATTAGTGTTCTCTTGGACCTGTGTCTGAAATGCAGGCATCTTCAGCAATAAGGACTTACCTTACACTGGAGGGGGGGATTAACCAAGGGAAATAGTAATAGTCTGTATGCTTTGAGATTCTCTTGAACAGTGCTGACTAGCAAATGTTTCTTCTAGTAATGTCTGTAACTACACCCATAATGTCTCACCAACATGACTGCTTAAACATGAGCTAAACAATGACAACAACAGACATGACAAAATGGTTGAAAGAAAGACCAAGAGGCCTCAAATTATGCAAAGAACTAGAGTCAAGTAAAGAATGGTGAGTGAGAGAAATATTCTTACCCAGGGAAAAGAAATCAATTGACTAATAACAAATGTTCAGCCCAGAAAACATACAAGTAACTTACAGAATGAACAGGTTATATTTAATGATACATATTATATATACATATAAACTTGTGACAGCCTTGGTGTGGGAAGTCCTTCTGTATATGTGTTGTTTTTATTGGTTAATAAATGAAACAGAACAATAAAAAAAGAAAAAAAATAAATGAAACAGTTTTGGCCTACAGTAGGACAGAACAGAGTTAGGTGGAAAACTAAACTGAATGCTGGGAGAAAGAAGATGGAGTCAAAGAGAAACCATGTAGCT
>JAQHUG010000217.1:1581237-1592390 GCA_028555095.1 Dicrostonyx torquatus
TTAGGTAATATTATATTCTTCTGGAGCCTTTGATGGAAGTGAAGAAAGATAGTTATAATTACAAAAGATAGACTAAATGTAAAACTTTAGACTCACAAAGATAGGATAGATGATAGAATATTTTTCTTAATTTGCCAAATGTAAATGGGCTAAATATTATAACTATAATTCTTGCTTGATGACTGTTTTGTTATATGTAATTTTACTATGTTAAAGTTAATACCTTCCTTTGTATTTGGACAGAAATGGGGAAATAGTATGAGAAGTCCTTCTGTATATGTGATGCTTTTATTGGTTAATGTATAAAGCTATTTTGGCCTATGACAGGGCAGAATAGAGTTTGGAGGGAAAACTAAATGAATGCTGGGAAAAAGAAAGAGGAGTCAAAGAGACATCATGTAACTGCTGAAGGAGACAGATGCTGGATATTTACTCCACAAGCCACAGTCTTGTGGTGATACACAGAATAACAGAAGTGAGTTAATTTAAAATATAAGAGCTAGCTGGAAATACGCTTAAGCTATTGGTCAAACTATTGTAATTAATACCATTTCTGTGCGATTATTTTGGGTCTGAGTGGCTGGGAAATGAACAAACAGTCTCTAACCTCCACAACTTGTATGAAAAAGAGGTCATGAATTTGAAAGAGAGCAATGAGTGGTATTTGGGAGGGTCTGGGTGGAGAGAAAATGATGCAATTACATTACAATCTCAAATATAAAAGAAATAACTTTTAAAATAGAATTTTCTTTATTTTAAGGTGAAGATCTAATAAATAAAGACTTGAAAATTTGTAAAATGGTGAAAATAAAAAACTATTGCAAAATACACTCAAAGTATTCTTTAAAACAAAAGATGACCTTCTCAGAGGCTTAACCTAGCAACAAGAAGGATTGCTCCTTGATTATAGCTCCTTTTATCCTATCAGTCTCACCTACCTTTGGGAAAAAAGGCAGCCAGTTGGAATTAAGGCTCCAAAGACCTAGACTAAGAATGATGGTCTGAAGATATGGCTGAGCTCAATTCCCAGAACACACATAGAAAAGAGTCAGGTATGGTGGTATATGGTTGTAAACTCAGAACTGGGGACTCATAGGGCATAGATAGACAAACCCCTAAAATCCCCCTCACTCTGCCAGCTGAGGCTATTCTAATTTGCAAGTTCCATTCAAAAATAAATTTATCTTTAAAAAGAAAAGAAAAATAAAAACAAAAATGAATGACAGAGTCTGAGGAAAGACACCCATGGTTGTCTGCCAGCCTCTATATGCATGCATTGCATGTACCTGCACATGCATGTGCACCCACCTATGCATATCTGAACACACACACACACACACACACACACACACACAGTCAAAGCAGAGTATGGGGAATAGAGAAAAGAAAATTAAACCCCACCACTAAAAATGCTTTGTATGATAACATCCTCAAGATACAAATTGACAAAAAAATAGTAATATCTAATTTCAAACTTGTAGCAAGTCCCAGGTTCTCACATTTCCATCACCCACACAGGAAAGTATAGTATCAGTGCTTACTGTTTAGAGCTGTAAACAGATTATCACTGAGGAACAGTGCTTAGGGAAGATGAAATTCAAGAGGGGAGACAAAAGAAATGAGACAAGAAGATTATGAAGTGTCTGGCTTTTGCAGCAACAGAAAACATTAAACATAGCCTGCTGCCTCCCAGAATACCATATACTAAAGGCCCATTTTCTGTGTTTAATTTTTGTTCAGTTTTTAAAACAAAATATTGAAAATTGTGTTAACAAAGGAAATAAAAATTAAATAGACTCAAAGCCATCACTACAATCAGAGTCAGATAAGACAAATGTTGCATTTATCAGTTTCAATTTTTAATATAATTACAATGATTGTAATAAGCATACTGATTTAAAATACAACAATGGACAAGAAGAGATATAAGTACAGAGATAAGAATTGAATGAAAGAAGCAGAAGGAAATGTTAGAAAAACTGGAGAAGTTGTTTGGTGGGTTTTCAGTGGCAAGAACATCTTCATGAGAGAATCATTGTGCTGGAAGACAGACAGTGGAGTCCGAAATGCAAACAGGAGAAAGAGAGCAGCATAGGCAAAGTGTACCACACATGCCATCAAATACCAGGAGAGAAGGGATAGTCCAGGCTTCAGAAGAAATGGCTGAAGTAACACTGACCAAGAAGAACTGGTGACATGTACATTATTTAGAAAGAACGAGAGTTCCAAGAATGCACAGAGGATAAATAAAACAAGCAAAAAGACAAACAAAAGACTATAAACACCAAAAGTAGAGAAAACCAAAGACATTGAGACTATCTTGAAGAGGCCATGGATAAAAATGCACCTCTCTGTGCAGAATATGGAAATTAGTAAATGTTGAAAGAAAGCAAAGCTACCAGTCTAGAGTTCCATATACAAGAAACTTTATAATCAAAAATAGAGAAACTGGAAGCTTTCTCAAGAAAGTCTAAGAAACTTCATAGCCAATAGAGCTTCCTTAAAAGACCTCCCTTGAAAATTATACTAGAAGTAAAGATGCAAAACAATCCTACACCAGTTTGATTAAAAAAGGGGTCATTTATTGGAGGGGATAAAACTTACAGATCAATGTCACAAACCACAGTCCTCTGGTCGCAAACAGGAAACAGAGTCTAGCAGTCAACACAGAAGCCAGAAGCAAGAGAGTGAGTGGAGAGCTGCGCTGCTTTTTAAAATGAAAACCACACCCCAGTGGGCTGGTATCATAAAAGCCATTAGCTGAAGGAGAGAGAGAGAGAGAGAGCTTCCGCAGCATAGAAGTTTAAGGTGGTAAGGTCCATAAATTCAAAAGAAATAAATGTCATCATTCCTAGAGGACACACTTACATATATAGAAATCACTGCATGCAAACTCACACCGGTAAGGATAAATATGTATGACACAAAAGCCAATTGTTGTCCTACATGTTAGCAGAAAACAGGGTAAGTATCAAGAAAGGAGAACACATTGTAAAACAGAGAAGTCAACTGTTGTCCCATTTGCTAGAAGCAGCAGAATTTAAAATTTAAAAGTACTATTGACACTAGGAACAAACTAAAAATACTTGTGAATCTATGTTGTAATGAGGGGGAGAGGGCTGTGTCTCGCCGCAGCTAGATTATACCCAAAATAATTACAAACAAACTGTATTCATTTAAATACTGCCTGGCCCATTATCTCTAGCCTTTTCTTGGCTAACTCTCACATCTTAAACTAACCCATTTCTAATCGTCTGTGTGTCACCACGAGGTGGTGGCTTACTGGAAGATTCTAATTTACGTCCATCTTGGGTAGGAGCATCATGGCATCTGATGTCTTCCCTTCTCCCCAGCCTTCTGTTCTGTCTACTCCACCCACCTAAGGGCTGTCCTATCCTACAAGCCAAAGCAGTCTCTTTACTAACCAATGAAAGCAATACAAAGTACAGAAGATCCCTCCTACACCAAATATATAAATATGTATATTTACACAGAAAGCAATAATGAAAAAGGCATGGTTATAGTGAAAGAACAGGTACCTATCTGATAAATAACAGAAAAGAGAAATTAGAATCACAATTTTAAAAATAATAGTAATCTTCTCTGACAGTTATATAACCGGACAAGTCAACCTCTCTCTGAAAATATCACATGGAAAATTACAGAGATGATTTGTGAGTTTGAAACTGTAAGCCATTCTTCTGGTGTGATCCTTGCACTACCCTGTATATTATTTCACTGAACTGTCTCAAGGACTGGAGGAAGCATAAAAACACCACTTTAAATCTATTTTGGAAGTGAGAACCTCATGGTTCTATGAACATAGAGGTCTACCTCACACATTAGTTGAAACAGGAGTTTGCTACATACTCCATTGTTCTTCCTTACAAAGTCCTGATGATTCTAGCACTGGGAAAGCTTTAGACAAATGAGCTGTGGAAGTTTCAAAGACAATGGTCCCCAAAGGGAGTGACACTTTTAGGAGGTGTGACCTTGTTGGAGTAGGTGTGGTCTTGTTGGACTTTGGGGTTTCAAATGCTTAAGCTTGGCCCAGTATCTCTCCTTCTGTTGCCTAGGGAACTTGATATGGAACTCTCAGCTACCTCTCCAGCACCATGTCTGCCTGCATGTCACCATTTTTCCCATCATGACAATAATGGGCTGAACCTCTGAAACTGTAAGCCAGCCCAGTTAAATGTGTTCATTTATAAGAGTTGCCATGGTCATGGTGTTTCTTCACAGCAACAGAACCCTAACTAATGTTCTCTCTCTCTCTCTTTTTTTCTAAGATTTACTTATTTATTATATATACAGTGTTCTGCCTGCATGTATGCCTGCAGACCAGAAGAGGACAGCTAATCTCATTACAGATGTTTGTAAGCCACTATGTGGTTGCTGGGAATTAAACTCATTACCTCTGGAAGAAAAGTCAGTGCTCTTAACTTCTGAACCATCTCTGCAGCAAAGGAGGACCCTAAGAGAGACACTCGTGGAGGGTCCCAGGATGGGGAAACAGCGAATATCCCCTGGGTAAGTGAGATGGGGTTTAGAAGGGATGAGATGGAGGATGGGAACATGAGGGTTTGAGATGGCACAGTTGATGAAGGGATGAAGACAGAGAGCAATAAAAAGATATCTTGGTAGAGGAAGCCATTATGGGGTTAGGAAGAAACCTGGTGCTAGGGGAATTCCCAAGAATCCACAAGAATGACCCCAGTAAAACTCCTACAATAGTGGAGAGGGTATCTGAACTGGCCTTTCTCTATAATCAGATTGCTGAGTATCCTAGTTGTCATCATAGAACCTACATCCAGTAACTGAGGGAAATGGATGCAGTGATCCTCAGCCAAGCACTTGGCTGAGCTCATAGAGTTTAATTGAAGAAAGGGAGGAGAGATCATATGAGCAAGGGGGTGGGGGGCATCAAAATCATGATTGGCAAAACCAGAGACCTGATTCAAGCTAGTGGAAGCTCACAGACTATGGACTGACAGCTGTGGAACCTGCATGGGTTGGAACTAGGCCCTCTGAATGTGGGTAACAGCTATGTGGCTTGATTTACTTGGCAGGGGCCCTGGCAGTGGAACCAGGACTTATCATAAATGCATGAATGGCTTTTCGATTTTTATTACTTATGGTGGGATACCTTGCTCAGCCTTTATACAGTGGAAAGGGGTTTGGTCCTGCCTCAACTTGGCCAGACTTTGTTGACTCACCCAAGGGAGGCCTTATCCCCTCTGAGGAGTGGATGGGGGTTGTGATTGGAGGGGGGGTGAGGGGATAGGAGAAGGAGAGGGAGGGGGAACTTGGGTTGTGTGTAAAATGAAAAAGAAATTTTTAGTAACAAAAATCAGCTTCAAAAGAAAGGAAGGAAGGAAAGAAGGGGGGGAGAGGGAAACCCTAACTAAGCCATCAGCTGTTCCTCAGAATGTATGCAATTAGTTTTCTACTTAAGTTACATCAGATAAAGTAAGTATCACTCCATCCACATCAGTAACAGGGTTAATTGTCAACTTGACAGAATCTCGAATCATCTGGGGGAAAGGTCCCAGGGTGTGTGCCTGTGTAGGATTATTCTAATTATACTAATTGAGGAGAGAATTACTGTCCGTTGTGGTACTTAGAAACTGCCTCACCAACTTGTTTACATAATTTAAGCCAAAAGATCACAGTCTTAATCCTAAAATCAAAGTCTTTATTTGATTTAAATCCAGTAGCTGAAAGATGCTGTCTTAAGGACAGGGAATCCTGACCTGTGTACAAAGTAGGGAAAGCAAGGGGACCACTAGCATCTATTCATGCCTCTGCTTCTTGATTGTGGGCTCAAACGGACTTGAACTGTGAGCTGAAATGATGCCTTTCTCACCTAACTTGCTTTTCTCAGAGCTTTCTATCACAGATTTAGGAAAAGAAACTAAAACAGTGTTTTCTTTTCAATTACCCTGTTTTACATCAAATAAATACATTTAGTATTATGATTGTGATATTTTGTTTTAAATTATGGAAACAAGCTAATTGAAGAACAAGTGTGTTTTGTGGCCTTATTCCATGGCAGTTTATGGATATGATGCTGATAATCAGAAAATGAGTGAAGTATGAATTCTTACGCTGAGGTACTTTGGTCTGGTGGAGGAAATGCATTTGTAAATAACTGATTTATTAACATGTACAATGTTAGAAACATATGACTTATAATGTCACAGAGGAAACCTGTGCATAGGTCACATGGAAGCCTTCTGACTTGATGGATATATATTTTCAAATATAAATATACATTGTAGCATATGCTTTTCTAATATTGCGTTCAGAACCGTGGTGTTTATGCTCAGGGAATAGTAGCCTGTTTGTTATCTTTCATCAGGTGTGTGCTTCTGGGTTTATTATCAGGGCTGTGATGGTCCCACACACTCAGTAGGAAGTGTTCTTTCTGTTTCTGGAAAATGGGAGACCTTTCTCTTAGCTGTGGTACATCACTAGAACTCACAAATGAACCACTGGGTGTTTTGACTTTTGGAAAACTATTGTTAGCTCGATTCCTTTCTTATATGCGAGGCTTTTCAGAATTAGCTGCTTTTCTTTGGAACTATTCCTACTCTGTAGCTCAGCCTAGCCTGGAACTACACAACTCTGGTTGGGCTCCGACTCCTAGCAAAGCTCCTGCCTCAGCCTTTTAAGTATTTTGATAATAGGTGTCTGCCATGAGTACCTGGGTTTTGATAATTTTTTTTCTGTCAAGAAAGTGTTCCATGTTAACCCATCAAATGTGTGAGCACAGAATTATACAATTTGTCCTTAGTTTCCCTTCATGTCCTTGTTCTGGGCAATGATGTCTTCTGGTTCCCTTTTTAATTAATACTTATTTTTTCTCTTCTCTCTTAATTAGTTTAACTAGATACTTTTTTGTTTGGGTCCAGATGAATTTTCAAAGAATCACCTTTCATATTGTTAATTTACTTTATATGTTTTCTTATTTATGGTTTCAGTTACAATTTTATTATAGGTCTTTTTATAGTGATTTGGGTTTATTTTATGCTTTTCCCTTTGTTTCTAAGGCAGTTTTTTAAAAAGCAGAAATTATATATATACATATATATATAACTAAATATAAATATATTTATATAACTAAAATGTTTAAATATATGTGTGTATAGTCAGAATTTCTTTTATCTTAAATTTTTTGAGATGTATTTTCAGTCAGTAGAAAAAATGAATTTTTTCTCAATACTACTTTAAGCAAATATTATTTTAAAATATTTTCTTTTGTCCCCCAATTTTGCACTTTCCTAGATATGTGTGTGTGTGTGTGTGTGTGTGTGTGTGTGTGTATGTGTATTATGGTGTGCCCCACATTGAAACTTGAAGTCAGTTTTGGGTATCTGTCTCTAATCATTATCCACATTTTAAAAATGTGTATGAATGTCCACCTGTCTGGACATCTGTGTATCACTTGCCTGGTATCAGGAGACTGGAAGAGGACATCAGATCCCTTGGAACTAGAGTTACAGATGGTTGTGAGCCACAACGTGGGTGCTGAGAATTGAACCTGAGGACTCTAGAAGAACAATCAGTGGTCTTGCTAGTTCTCAACTGCTTTTTATTATTTGTTTGTTTGGTTTTGCCTGTTGCTAAAACAACAGAACTCAACAGTTTGGACTTAGCCAATGAGATTCAGAGATCTGCCTTTCTATAAGACTGGGGTGAGAGACATGCACTTTCAGGCTTTCGCATGGGCTTGGGAGATCTGAATTCAGGTCCTCACGCTTGTGTGTGTGTGTGTGTGTGTGTGTGTGTGTGTGTGTGTGTGTGTGTGTGTATGGCTGGCATTTTGCCAACTGACCCATCTCCCCAGTTCCTCTATTACTGATATATAACTTAATTTAATGCGATTTGGTATTTTTTCTATTTTTTAAGTTTTGTTCTCCACTCTAGAATACAGCATGCCTTGAACAATGTTCCATGTGCAGGTGAAATGGTTGTGTTTCTGGCTGTAGTTGGAGCCAGCGCTCCATAAATATCACTTGGGTCCAGTTGGCTTACAGTGTTGCTCAGGGCATTTGATTTCTTTGCTGCTTCATTTCTCAGGTACGAACAGAGATGCTGAAGTTCCCACTTTCACAGTGACTTAGTTTATCAATTTGCACATTTCTATTGTTTTACTGATACTTTTTAACACTCTCGTTAGGTCCCATGATTGAAGGGCACGTGCTTAAAGAAGTGTCATTTCTAGTATTAAGGATGACCCACAGTAATCCTGAAAAATACTTTGTTTCACATATTTTTTAAAGAGCAATTTAATTGTCCGAATTTATTCTGGTACTTTTTCCATAGCTTGTATTTTCTTGAATCTTTATTTTAACATATGTGATCCTTATTATTTTAGATAAGTTTCATGTAGGCTGCACACAATTAAGTTTCATGTAGGCTGCACACAATTGACTCTTAATCTTATCTCTCCAGTGACTATATCTTCGACTTTGTGTATTTAAACAAGTCACACTTAAAGAGATTAATCAATACAACTGGTTCAATATTTTTCATAGTTGTATTTTTGTGCTATTATTTTTTTTCTGGCTTCTTTCCTCCTCTCTATTTCTTTGCTTCTAATTTGATTACTCATTTTGTATGATTCCATTTTTAACCTCCTCTTTTAGCACATCATTGTACCTTTAAGATTCTGTTAATAAGAACCTTAGATTTCTTGTTTATTTAAAGTAAAACTTTAAATTGAAGATTGACAGATATGGGAAAAAGCATTCTGAAAACAAGGATGGAGCCTAATGGGTTTTCGCAGAGTGAGCCACGTGTGGCATTGCAACCTTGCTTAGGAAGCACAGCTTCCCTTACCAGTTACACAGCAGTGACCACTATGCTGGCCGTACTCCAGTTTTGACACTGAAAAACATCCTTGCAGCCTAATCTTATTTGTTAGTTGTCCTGCATGTAAATGATGGTTGGTTATTTTTGTGTGTTTGGACATATCTGGTGATATGTTTAGGGACAGTCTATCTAAAATATGACAAAAGGTAGATGACTTAAATTGTGGGTGCCTCCCTCTGCATAGAACATCAACTTGGTTTTTCCCAAGAGCTACGTTGTAAGGCCAGTGTCATGTCTGTTTTAGCTTAAAGATCTTAGTTCAACACAGGGTTTTCAGTCACATCTCCAACACTGCTGTTGCTCTGGACCCAAGTATCCTGACTGCAAAACTGACATTGAGCCATGGGTGCAAAATACTGCTCCCGCAAAACCAGAATTATTCATTGAAAATATGAGTACCCAACAAAAGAAACATCCCTAAGAGTTATTGATCAGGGCTTCAAAGCACCCAAATTAACTCATGTTATTGCCATTGCACTTGGCTGCTTGCCATAACTAGCTGAGGATGTAGGACATAAAAAATCAAGCTAGACTGACCAGGAAAACCATTCCTTGCTGTATGGCTCATCTAGTATCATAGATCACTGAGTAGGCTGCTGGAGAAGAAAATGAATGTATCAATGCTATTACATAGCACTGCACCCTTGGCGCCGCAATCTTGACCTGCCTAGCAAAATGTGCTCACTGGTGTAATCCTGGCATGAGAGGTAAAGTCTGAACCAACTACTTTTTGTTTGGATATGAATTCTGCACCACAGAAGGGATTTTATGCCTGGTACTGTGACCTAATCAATACTCATGGCTGAGGAGATCATAGATCATAGGGGGATTCTATTATTTTTGTTTTTCTAAATGGTCATGTAGCCAAATTGCATTCTACATATTTATGTTTAGGCCCTATAGATTTGTACTGCTTTGAACTTTGGCCGGAGATGTTCCATGTCGAAGTGGGTTGTAGTCAATGCAGAGACTCAGAACTGGTCAGAGTGCCATGAATAAATAATTCTGAGTACTGAGCTGATTGTAGGTCACTCCGTCATGTGTCAGTCCTCCATCAATCAAGGCTCAGAAAACTGTGTGGGGGAAGAGACAGAAATGTTGAAGAGTCAGCTGAGAGGGAAGAGAGCTCTGAAATGTTGACTTCTGGACACAACATGGCTGTTGCGTACTTTATCTCATAACAGCTGTAGTTTTGCATGAAACCAGTCAAAATTCCAGCAAGGATTGTGGAGGAACCCGAAGGCAGCGCCCTTGAAGGAGGAAATATTAGCAATGAATCGCTGTGAAGGAGGGACATTACTTTCCTTTATGAATATGGCAGCCTATAGATTTCTCACATCCCAGCGGATGACCACACACAATGTACTTATGGGAAACAAGATAAGCCTTGGGGTTATTAATAACAAAAATTTAAAAAAATGAAAAAGAGGACTTGAAAGAGGAAGGGAAATGAGCTGGGAGCTTTAGGTGAAATTGCAGGCGGGATTGGTAGATGGATATGAATGATACACTCTATAGAAACGTATGAAACTTTTAAAGAATAAAACATCATTTAAAAAGTTGATATTGACACTGTTCTAGAATCATTTAGACTGGGTGTGTTGACTGTCAGCTGATTAGTTTTCAGATGACTTTGTGTACGTGGGTGTGTGCGTGTGTGATAGAGAGAGAGAATATATGAACACGTGTGTGTTTGTGTGTGTGTATGTGTTTCATGGTCCCTGATCTCTGTACTTGATTAAAACTAAGCACTGAGCAGCCTCAATTTATTTTCCAGCAGAAGGGCCCCTTACAGACTTCAGGCAGCTATAGCACTTGGAGAGTTCATATCGATTTTATTCTTAAAATATATAAATCAATATTATGCCTCTACCTGGACTGCTTCAGCAAGAACATGCTCCGACTTCACCACTACAGGTTCCTTAACCAGCTGAACGGTATTTATAAATGATAGCCTTTCTGATTTTTAGAAAGGGATGGCCACATGAACATTTTGAAACAGTTCAGACGGATAAGGCATGAAATCATTTCCGTTTACTTGAGGGTCAATTCAACACTCTGATGAAATGATATACTCAGAACACTTTGGTTCAAGGAATTCTTTTCTTTAAAAGATGCATTTATTTTTATTTTATGTGTAAGAAATTGTTTGCCTGAATGTATATATCTATAACACATGTGTGTATCCTGGTGCCTGAGGTGAAATTACAGACAATTATGACACTCTCCTTCACCCTTCTCTCTCTCTCTCTCTCTCTCTCTCTCTCTCTCTCTCT
>JAQHUG010000217.1:1592575-1620085 GCA_028555095.1 Dicrostonyx torquatus
GTGTGAATATTCTCTGAAACAAAACTTTCTTCAAAGCCCATGCTCCACTGTGGATAAAAATAAGTTGTTCCATCTTCTCATTTTCTTGGGTGTTTATTTCCATGGTCACAGGGTTATAATTATTAATTTAAACTACTGTCACAACTCTGATGAGTTCATAGCTTTGTTGTTCTGATTGGGTTTGCTATTACATTATCTGGAATGACAAAATTTGTACACCTTGTGCAATGGTATGTAAGTTGGCCCTTGTGTTCAGTTTAATACAAAAGTAGTATTTCCTCAAGTGAGAGGAGACTGAGGCATTCCTCTGGTGGTTCTGTTTCATCAGGTTAGCAGAAGGAGGAAGGGAATGGTTTAAAAAGAATTACCTATGAAATATTTTTGCAGAAAAGAAATTTATTTTCTTAAAATTTATCTGTCATTTTCAAAATTTTATATAAACAACAAGACCTTAAAATTTGGTGTCTAAATTCTTATGGTTTGTATTTTTGTTTTGCTTGCTTGTTTTGTTTTTAAGAAAAAAAGTTAGCACAGAGAAACCCTGTCTCGAAAAACCAAAAAAAAAAAAAAAAAAACCAAACCAGAAAAACAAAAAAAGAAAAAAGAAAAAATGTTAGTTAAAAGCTTTCCCAAAGACTGAAAGATAGAGGATTAAAGGGAGGGAAATATGAAATGCTTTTTTCTGTCTTGCTCTTTGGTCTCACTGACGTGATCTGAGGTATATGGCAGAGTGGTTCTCATAGTTCCCTTCATACCTATGTCTGTATTTTGCTGATCTTTTAGAGATTTTAGATGTCTGAGCTCAGATGTCTTCCTTGTAAAAACTATTTCTGGAGCCTGTAGTTTTAGCCAAGAAATCTCTGTGCCATTCTTGTCATTTTTATTCTGCAAGTTTTGGGACAAATGTCCTAAAATGATTTATCATCATTATAAATAACACATAAAGGCTGGAGGATGATGGTAAGGTATGACTTTGTTCATTCAGTGACAATCAGGCTGGGAATGAAAAACAATGACAAATACAATGGGAAGAAGACCAAAGTTTGTTATTTCAAACCTAGCACTTTCTTTTTGTCCATAACAAAAAATTCTTAGAATAATCTAAAAATTCAGCAATAATACTGTCCATTGAGTTGAAGATGAAAAAGTGGATTACTGTTAAAAGATATATATGATAAGCCATATGGCTAGAGAAAAACAGCAATATTTGGGACCAGAAAATGTATTTTTTCTCTGTTACAGGGACATGAATACCAGACTGTTAACTTTGGACTTTATAGTTATAGCAGCAAGATGAAATGTCATGGGGATAAATGCTGAATGAATCCATATTTGGCTATACCAGGAGCTTGCTTGCAGAGGTATGTAAATTATGTAGGAATTATAGACAAATTCAGCAGATCAACTAGGAGACCAAACCTAAATATGTTCTGGTTTGTGTGCCCAAGTAGTCAAATAGAAGTCAAATAATGACCAGTGTATAATATTTAATTACGGTCTCACTAGATATAAATATTAAAAGTGCGAAGGTCAAACAGTAAATATAAAATCATTTTTTCTCTTTTTAAGAGGTGATAGAAGACAGATATTGATAACATAGCCTGTAAATAACAGTGTGTTTTTCTGAGTTTTATTGATGACAGTCTTGAGTGTCAGAATATTACTTGAGACTGTTCTTTAACCCAGCCTAGCTTTAAACCCATAGTAATCCTTCCCCATTACAGATATGAGCCCCCATGTCTGGCATAGCAAATTTTCTCATTGGAGATCTATAACATGCCAAACAAAAGATCTTTTCACAATTTCTTGAGAGTAGTCAACAGAGAAGAAATTAAGTAATGGGATCAGTTTTTTAACTATTTCATATAAACTGTCTTATTTTTTCCTTGCTTATGAGTAAGACATTTGTTTCTGTTTTAATTGGACTTGTGTTTGACTTTGAGGGAGATCAGCCAGCTGAGTTAGATGGGCTTTCTTCCTCACCATCCTTTTCTTTGTGAAGGCCATTAGTAGACTCTTAAACACCAGGATGGGCAATGACGCTCATAACCTCCCTGTTTCAAAGCAGCAGGTCTACCCATCATGATTTCTAGTTTAGTGTAAGGACTCAGATTCTCTCACCGACACAGCTCAGCAGACAGTCTCTACCCAACCCCTTTAAGATTCCATTTTAGCCTGTCTGCAGATCCTAAGCTAATCTGGGAAAAGCCTAACGGAAAAACATCTAAATCTTTACTATTTAAGTTTCCAGTGATCCTAAGACCATGTAAATTTTGGAATTCATTAACAATCTTGATCTAGTACAAAATCCATCCAAAGTGCTCCACTGTTTTCCTCAGGCATTTCCCACTACCAGTATTCTATCCATTGAAGCCAACTTTTGCTACTCAGTGAATGACTCTCTACGTCAGTCATGGAGAACTGGTGTATCGAAAATCAGTATCACACGATGGAGGTTTCTCTTCTGTAGGGGGATGGAGGTAGAGGTGATGTCATTCATTCCTATGGCTTTAAATTGTCTGTATTTATATCCCCAGCCCAGACTTTTCACTGTAGTTCAAGCTTCTAAATTCAAATGCCTGCAAGAAGAACTCTCCTGGTATTTCAAATTTAACTCCTCTGAAATTAAATTCTTTCTTCCTGCCTTTCCACCCCAACCTGCTTCTGCTCCTCCCTCAGCCTCCAACTCCCAATCTGTTCCTGCTTCAAACTCCTCTCTGTAAGCCAATGCCTTCGTTAGGCTCACTACCCAAGCCTGGAGCCAGACAGCCTTCTACAACTCAACCCCTTTGCTTGTCCGCATATAAAACCCACCAGTGCATTAACTGACCTGCTTTGCTATATCAAAATACCACATGTTAGGGATCTCTTAAACAATGGATTTGTTTTTCTTACAGGTCTTAGAATTAAGTTGAAGATCAGCATACTGGCAGATTTGGTATCTAACTTTATGTTCAATCTTCAAATGAAAGATGTCTTAGGACACAAAGTTCCATCACTGTGATCAATTTTTTTTTGTCAACTTGACACACACTGGAGTCACTTGGGAAGAGTGGAGCTTAGTTGAACAATTCTCGCCATCAGATTGGTCTGTCTGTATGCCTGTGGAAGGTCTCCTTAACAATTTGATGTAGAAGAGTTCAGCCCACTGTAGAGCCTGCCACCCCAGGGCAGGGGTTCTGGATTGTATAAGAAAGACATTTTAGCAAGCTAGTAAGCAGGGTTTCTCCATGCTTATTCTTTGAACTCTTGACTTGAATTTTTTTTCTTTACTCTCTTCAGTGGTAGACCATGTTTGGAACATATAGACCGAATAAAACCTTTCTTTGCCAAGTTGCTTTTGGCCAGTGTTTATATTACGGCAAAAAAAAAAAAAGCAAACTAGGAGAGTTCACATCATTGGCTTTTCCCCAAAGTCAGTATCTGCTGTAGGAACTTCTTCAGCTAGTAGCCTTTAAGTTACCAGCCCATTTACACACCGATGTAAAGTGAATGCTCTCTCTCTCTTGCTGCTGCTGGATTCGGTTCCTGTTTCCCAGTTCATACCGAGGACTGTGATCTGTGAGTCTACCCCTAAATAAAATAACCCTTTATTTATACTTAAATTTTGAGCTACTGTGGGATTTCTTTTTAGCATCCTTCTTCAGATGTCATAACACTGAATATTAAAATTTTTACATGTAAATTGGAGGGAGGACAAAAACATTCACTATATTCCTATTATAAGACCTTTCTACATCTAAAATATCTTTAACCCATCACTTCTTTCCTTCTTCCTTCCTGTTATCATGAGAATACATCACCATGATTTTCATGTAAGCTGCTTCAGCATCTAGAAGTTTCCTCTCTGGCTCTCTGTTTTCATGCACATGCCCTTTTAACCCTTTGTCTTTCGAGGAGCCAGTGAAACTCACAAAATCCCACATTGTGTGAATGTACTGCTTTAAACATTCTTTCTTTTTATTCTTCCGTTGGGCCAACGATAAAAAAACAAAACAAAACAAAAATCTCAATAATAACAAGCACTGTCCTTCAAGAGCTGACTGCCAAAGATGACTCCAGTCTCATGCTCTGCTTCTCTCTTTCCTGACCTCCTGGAATATGTCAATAACTCTTTTCTTTTGGCATCCGTGTGCTTTGTGATCCCTCTTTCAGTTTCTTGTTGTAGTTGGTTGCTCTGTATCATTGTATCTCTCAACGAGGTGCTACCCACTCAGAAAGATATTCATTACACTTGTCAAGTCCCCCTGCTCAGCATTGCCCATCTCCTGTATCACCATTGTTTCTCTCCTTAGTGCAAGCCTCAGGGCCCAATTCCTCCTCCTTTACTATCTGTTTTCCATTGGAATACTTAACTTCTGTGCGATGAAAAGCCTGCATGCATATCCATCTTAAGCAAATGAACTGGTTGCTCACAATTACTTGTTGAGTGCAAGTGTAACTCAAATGCATTCAGAAAGGCATTTTTATCTTGAACTATGATCCTAGATTGCTGTCCTTGCCATAATTTGTTAATAAGCCTAGAGATTCTGCTTGACACATTAAGTGCAAGGTTTTTTATGAAATATAAATTGACCACAGGATTGAAAGAAATTTAACTTCGGTGAAAAAGTCATATTGATTTTGGCATATTATGGCTGAAATTTTGGGCATTGTAAATTTAAAAATATTTTCCCTACAATCATCTCTATCTTTTTCATTATCTACTTTCCCCCTCAGCATACTAGGACCTAGGTTAGGCTCAATTTGAGGTTTGGTGCTGTATATGAAGTGTAGAAGTGTTTGGGAAGTAAGATGTATAGCAATTCTGAAGGGCATCACCTATTAAATTCAAGGCAACTGGTTCAGACGAGACATATAGATGAAGAAGAGGTTCAATACAACATTCCCAGCAGACCTGAGAAGACCTAACTCTAGAGAAATTAGGAGGAAGATGAAACCAGAGTGGATGACTGAGGAAAGTTTTCAATTGTCGTTAGGGATTGCATCCAAGGTGGGAGGGATTGCACAAAGCTTTTTGCCCAGGTTTATGTGTATGTGGTACATCCCTGACATCTACTAAATGAGGATAAAATTCACTCAAACATTACTCAGCAAAAGTCATTAGAAATAGATGCTTCTTCATTCCCCTCCCCTTCCACTCCCCTAATCCCTCTCCTTCTACCCCTCCTTTGTCATGAACCCAGTATGTAGTTCTGATTATCTGGAACTCACTATATAGCCCAGGCTAGGCTCATCCTGACATCAATCTGTATGCCTCTGCCTCCTGAGCACCAGGAGGACAGGACTGAGTACCACTCTCAGCTTCCATACCCATTTCTTAATCACTTGTTTCATGATTTATCCTTCAGGTCAGGGTTATTTTAGAAAGTAAAAGAATATGACTTTTCAAGGGTCATACAATCAAATTTCTCCTTGAATATGGGGGACATAGTCATGCAAGTGCATAGACACAGCACCAGGTACAATCAGATTTTTATGACCCAACAGAATATTCTCCAATTCTAAGTTGCTGTCACCCTCTGCTGGGTCAAAAAAGCACACAAATTTTATTGGTACTACACAAAGTAAAATAATTAAGAAAAATAATAAATATCAGTGTACAGTATAAAAATTATTTTTTATTCTTAATTTTTGAAGCAGGGATGTTTACAAGTACTCTATACCAAAGTAAGGTATATGTCTTAGTATAAAAGTCATTATTAAGAGGCTTTTGGCAGGAAACAATATTTTAATTTGAATATTCCAGGAAGGGTGCTTCCTGGCCCAAAAGTACTTAAAGACCTCTCAAATATCAGAAAGACATATCAGAATAAAGACACATCAAAAAGAACATGTAACTATGGACCAACATATCTATGACGAAGTCAGCTTCATAGAACTAGCTTTCGTTTGAGTAGATGAGTACCCAGAACCAAATACCCGTCCAGAAATTCTGGGAAACAAATGGACTGTATAAAACAAACCTGTATCTCTCTGCTTGGAATCATGCCCTATCTAGAAAACCAGAAACAAAACTTTCAGAGCTGTTCTTGGGAAACACACCACACCTAGAACAGTAATTCAAAGCCAGACCTCCATTAGTTCATTCCGTATATTGGTATATTCAAGACACTCAGGTATCTTTAAAACAGCGCAGCCAAGAGATCTAAAGGCAAACAGTACAATCAATCAATTCAAAGTGACACCCCTCGCTGAGAGGTGGTAGATTTGTGACTGCTGCTTGACAGCAGCGTCTCTGAGTTCTACTGAACCATATTTGTGAGCAAAAATTCAAGGACTCAGGACAACCCATTTATTGTACCATCCTTTGATGCAAAAGGGAGAACTAAAAAGAATAAAACAGTAAGGGTGGCCTCTAGAGAAGCAGAGCCCTTGTCGGAATCCTGCAAGTTAATGAGAATTCACCCAGGACTCAAGAGCGATGCAGAGGGAGAGAAAGGAGGAGACGGGGCGGGGGCAAACCTCTTCCTCTGCAGCTGGCCCTGTCCCTCATTTGTTGCTCCAATAAGCAGTAATTAGGTCCTGAGCTAATGGTGTCAGCTGATCTGCTGTTTTTAGGCTAGACCCAGAGGAAATCTCCATGGAAACCCTGCTGGACTAGTCCCCCCACCTGGATGCCTCCAGCTCCTTTCCGCCACCTGGCTGCCGCCCGGCCCGCTGCTACCTCCTCCTGCCTCTAACCTGCAGCCTGCAGCATGCGCACTGCCCCCGGGATCCCTAAATGGGACAATTCTGCCCGTGACGTCAGCGCCCAGCCGTCTCCACAGAAACTTTTGTCCCATTGGCCAATCAGAGAGCTTGGAAGGGGCCTAGGGGTGGGGGTTGGGAGGAGAGGGGAGTGGGAGGGGTGGGGGTGAGGGGAGAGGCGAGAGGTTTAGTGTGTGGAGCTGCTCGAGCAGCGCCCGGGCTGTCAGTCCCGGCTGGGGCCGCCGCTGGACCTTCCCCGAGATGCGCACCCCCGCACCCCGCGCCCCACACACCCTCGGTCGACCACACACACGCACACGCTCAGCCTGGCCGCGCGGGAGCCACTGAGCAGCCAGAGAGCTGCGGGACCGGCTGCTGGCGTTGAACTGAGCTGCATTCCCGCCGGAGCTTTCGCCTGGGAGACCGAACCGAGTCGTCACGGTTCCCACAAGGACCCCACAAGGAAGGCGACGCGGGTCGGGCCATCCGGCTGGCTGAGAGGATCCCTGCGACCCGCGGGGGTATAGGCAGAGAGTGCAATAAAGAGGAGCGGCCGCAGCGAACAGGACTGGAACTCCCCTGGTTACTGAGCCGCCCTGACACGAGGGTGGAAATCCTGATGGAAGGATCGCTGACTTCGTTTGCTTGGGAAAATCGTCTGGAGCAACTCCGATTTGGTTCCTCTGAGCAGCGGAGGGGTGTCCATGACGTGGCAGTGGGAAAATAGACAACCGAAACCTCCCGCGTGAAC
Organism: Dicrostonyx torquatus; assembly: GCA_028555095.1. NCBI lineage: Eukaryota > Metazoa > Chordata > Mammalia > Rodentia > Cricetidae > Dicrostonyx > Dicrostonyx torquatus. The sequence goes on from JAQHUG010000217.1 coordinate 1,600,017, forward strand.
AGCAAACTATAACCCAGGGAGGGGGAATGACTGCTCTCTGCATTTTAATTTCACGAAAAGGGTTCTGTGCGATAAACTTATTTCCATGTCTTGTACCCACTTCAGCAGAACCCAGAGGGTCCTATCTTGGGGACACCATCATTATCCCGGAGAGCCCCAGCCAGCGGCCTGCCTTCCTGCTCCCACATTCCCCGGACCAGATTCCTGTTTGGGGTACTCCATCTGACCTAGGGAACTATGGTCTGGTGTCTATGAATACTGGGCCAATTTCTGAAACCTAACTCTTACAACCTACCTGCGAGCTGGGATTTAGCCCAATACATCTGAAGAAATGGCATGTTGAGTCATTTTGGGGATACCTTCGTGTTCTTTTAAATTCCTGTAAAACGGGATCTGATAGGCTGACCAACATGACAGGTAAGAACTTTCTGTTTCTCTAGTCCTGTCACAGAGAAGGCCAAGGGTGAGCAGGACCCAGCAAGGAGGAAAATCCAGGGACCCGTGTGCCCTTCGAGGCTCGCCAACTGAGGGCTGCTTTCGCTAGAGGCGCAGCCCTGACTCCTGGACCATCCACTGGGAAAGCTTCTGGGGCGCGCGCCAGGAGACTGCCTTGCACTCCACCTGCCCTGCCCTGGACACAGCCCTGGGGTGAGGCATCTAGGGACCGCCTCAAGTCAATATTGGGATTTTTAATAAACCAAGGAATGGGATTTTAATTATTCAGAAACCCATCTCCTCTGGGCCAGCTGCTGTTGGGATAGTGCTGATCACAGAGTATTAAACGGACCCACCGTTAAGGGCACGAGAAAAGCGTCCGAGACATCCTTTGCAATTAGGAACGAACCAGACTTGGTAGCACAGGGCATTGATTGCTGGTGCCCATCCGGACCCTCCTCCTCTCTCCCTGGTCCTACCCCCCCCCACCCCACCGGAGGCAGCCTCCCGCGGCTTGGCCAGGACCTCGCGTCCTTGCGTCGTGGCCTGGGCTGCATATTTCATGAACCCGGGGTGAACAGGTGCGAAGTGCGCTGGGAGCATCCCGTCCAAGGCAGCGCAGGGGGAACATGGAGAGCGAGCGCGACATGTACCGCCAGTTCCAGGACTGGTGCCTTAGGACTTACGGGGACTCAGGCAAGACCAAGACGGTGACCCGTAAGAAATACGAACGGATCGTCCAGCTCCTCAACGGCTCCGAGTCAAGCTCTACCGACAATGCCAAATTTAAATTCTGGGTCAAATCGAAGGGTTTCCAGCTGGGCCAGCCGGATGAGGTCCGCGGGGGTGGCGGCGGCGCCAAGCAAGTGCTCTTCGTGCGGGTCAAGACTACGGTGAGCCACCTTCTCTGTTATTTGTCTGCTGGAGCAGCCCGGAAGGGAGGGCGGAGAGAGGGGGAAGGCAGGGAGATGCTGGAGCCACTGTTGGCTCCTTGCCGCCCCCCCCCGCCCCCTCCCCAAGTCCTCCACAGACGCAGTGGCCGGGCGTGATTTCCCTTCTAGAAAGTCTTTGTGGTCCTTTATTTTAAAGCAACAGTGAACCTGCAGAGCTGACGGCCCTGCCTGCCTCGGGGCTGCGCTGCGGGACGATGGTTGAAGCTTGCCTTCACCGCGTCTGGTGGTGCCTGGTGTTTCCCTGGCCAGGCCATTGTCCCATGCCCTTCGCTGGGCGACTGGCGCGTGTCCTACTTCCGCCAGGGCACCTAAAGGCCAGGCTGGAAGCCGAGTCGCACGCTCTGATAACGATGCTGATGGATAGGCTACTGTGTCTCTTTATTGGCACAAAGCACGAATGTGGCGGTTGAGGTGGTTTTGGGGCTTTCCCCAGGACACTATCGAGTTTTGTTGTGAGAACGCCAGCTGGGAGACACAGGACAATCCGCGCGCCCTAGTACCCCCCCTGAGATCCTAGCCACGATTGTTTGGTTGGCAGATAAGATCCTGGACATTCCTCCTCCCCGCCCCCATTCCCTTCTTCACTTGCACCACTGAAGCTTCCAGCTAGGCAATTGCACAACAAAGAGATGGGTTTGGGCACCATCAAATGGTGTATTTGTTCCTCTTTCTGGGTTGGTTCTAGTCTCCTATCCACAAAGCTGTAGTGAACGAGGAACCGGCTGTGAAACCGGTATATTTCATCCTAAAACGTAGATGCCTGTGGGGCTGGGAGGCTTCAGCAGCATCAGCTTCCTTTGCAAGAAGATGGGAACAGGGGTCTACAAGTACGGTCTCAGGTCAGATGTACAGCACCTAGCAGCCTCATGAGGAGCACTCACCTAGAGTGGGGGTGGAGCAGATATCTGGCACCCTTTGTATTTTTGTTTCGCTTGGGGATTCGTTGAGCTTTGCTCCTTCCTCCCAATCCCCGCCCCGTCTTTTTTTTTTTTTTTTTTTTAACTGGCGACTATTTCCCAGTGCACAGCTCTCTGAGGATCTTAGAAGGAAGGCTTCTGGAGGAGAAGGCTTTGCTTTCTCTAAGGAGAATGAAAGACTCTTTGAAGCTCCTTCTGGAGGACCCACTCAGGTTTGGAAAGAAGCTTTTGGTTCCCCATGATTATTTGGGAATGGTTGCTTGAAGGATGGAGGTTTCTTTTGGAATTTATCTGGAAAATCTGAAAACAAAGGTGGACTGGAAACACAGAAAAGTTTTTTTCCCCTCCTTCTTGAGGTTCAGTTGAAAGATTTGCAAGGTAGATGTAAATGATGGTTTTGCTTTCTCCTCTAGCACAGAGCACTGCTAAAGACAGAGGCAAGGCACTGGCTTGCCTTGCTAGATGAAAATGACCAGTTTGGCATTTAGAGTAAGGTTTCTCTACATCTGCATGAGCCAGAAGTGTGTTACAGAGAGGAATTGCTTTATTTCTCTTGAATGGGGACTAATGCTAAGAGTGGACAGGAAAAATCATTTATTGTTAAACAGAGTGAATGATAATTCTAGCTGAGTGACTAAAATGTTGTTATATCTTTTTAAAGTACTATTTAAGATGGTCATATATAAATATTATAGATTATTTTATATTATATATCATTGCTAGCCAGAAAGTTTTTTAGTTTTTCATTCTTTCTGTGTTAAATTTAGATTCTCTGTTTGGGTCCAGTGAGTTCATGCTTGTGTAGATTTGATTACAACCACTAGATGTGTTAGAGTATGTGTCCCTTTGAAGACTAATTAAAATTCCAAATAACGTAAGTTTTATAAAGGTTGTACAGGCACCTAGATAGTCGTGGCTGTGAGTTATTCAAACCAACATTCACATGCAGTGACACCCATATTTTCATGTCAAAAAAATAAATGTGGAGTTGTTAGAGAATTACTGCTAAGACATCTAATAGAGAGTGACAGCTGCAGGGGATAATAACAGAGCACGTGTTTCTCTTTTCAGTAAAGATTCCATATATTAATGGGAGACAATGTGATCTGCCAGGTGACATTGTTAAAAGATTTCCGTGCAGTATTTAAAGCACTCTGTGTTCCATTCAAGCCTACTTTGAAGTGTTGAATAGGATTTTAATTCATGAGCTCTTCTACTGTTCTTTATGAAAATTTTCCTGCTGTTCCTGACACAGAATTATAGGCTCCACCTTCTCTGAGAGGCAGCCAATCACAGTTTCAATCAGTTAAAAAATTAAATAAAATATCTCTTTTAACTTCTTTCCCAATATCTGAATGCATTTTCCCCTAAAACCCCAAATATTCATTTGCCTTCATCATGACATGGATACATTAAACAAAAAGACAGAAATATGTTTTCATTCAAAGCGTGTATATTGCACACGTTGGCTGAAATGAAAAACTGCCTGTGAATGGTACTTTTGAACAGATGGAGAGTCACTCTGAGCTCCTTGAGGTCTGAGGGACATTGGATAGTTTTTTTTTTTTAGTGAGATATGCTTTGCTCTGATGCTACGTTAATCCACTGCTGCTGATAATTAGATGTCATTATCGCAGCAAAAAAGGAAAAGAGAAAGAGGAGAGGACAGGCCTGGGCTAATTAACTACTTTTACTTAATGAAAGAGAGACAGATAGCAATTGGGAGGGTACATAAGAACAGACTAGACACACTACATGGACTTAATTGCAACAAGGCAGTCTGTCAATCCCATAGTTGGAGGAGCTGGGTTTGCCTCTTACTTTCTCTAGAGAATAGACACAGCTTTGCAGGGGCTCTTGCCCCCCGACCCCAAAACTTAAAAATGAGTGTGAAAAAATGGATTCAAAGTAAAAACTGTCAACAACTGGAAAGGATAAGTATGTCCTTCAATATTTTTCCTGAAGCTGAGGGGACCTTTCTGTCTCTGATGTTTAGATAACTCAGTGGCTGAAACGACACTATTTGGTCACCAAGCAACCCCATCCTGCAACTCAGCCGTCTTAGTTCTGGACGGGGACCTGGATGTGTGCGCATGTGCGGTTTGCTTAACATCCCATCTGCTTATTTTTTGTTTGATTTCATGCAACTGCTCTTAGTACATTTTTAAAACTAAAAGCTCTGCCCAAAAGAAAAAAAAAAGACTCAGCAAATATCTGACAGTGATTGTAACAAACTCAGTCAGAGACAGTATCAAACGAACAGGAGTATGGCTGTATTCTTTACTGCTTTGATAGTTCATTAGAAGCCTTTGATCCTGATTGACACATTGTTTTTTGACAACAATTAATGAAACACAGTCACAGTCTGAATTACCACAATATATTCATCCACTTGATAGTATGGATGGTAAGATAAAAATAATGAAAAAAATTAATCTTTCCTTCTGCATTATGACTAATGCACTGTCTTGTACTTTAAAAAAACCTCATTAAATTGTATAAAACATTAATGAGAAATTTAGTAATTCCTTGCTTGCAATCCTTTTAGCTTTAAATCAGTGAGCACTGAAACTCTATAATCAAATCAAAGAATATTTCCTTGACCTATATTTGTAGGGAAAGACACCAAGGTATAAGCTTTGCCTCCCTATACTCTAATCTATATTTACTTTACTATGGAGCATAAAATGAAATTTCTTCCACAAAGGAATATGCAGTGTCTTTAGTAATGCAATTTAAAAATGATGATTTATTCAGTCCTGCAATCTGTAGCCTCAGAGTTCATATTGTTCTTGCATACTACTAATTGATGAGTGCAAAGTGATAACAATGAATATTCATGGACAAGATCATGAACAGTTAGCATTTTGTTAGTTCTCTTACTATGATATGCATTATAAATCCCTTATTCTAACCGGGATGAGAGAAGTAATAACTTATGAAGAATCTGCACCCACTTCCTCCTCTTCTAACAGCATGCATTCAGAAACATCTCATGTATTAGGACCACCATCTGGAATTTGCTGCAGACCTCAGAGAGGAGAAACCATGCTAATAATCCATTATAGGAGACATAAGTCATCAAAGTGTTCATGTTTTCGTTAATCTATTCTTAGATAGAACTGGGTTCTTCTGACACAGCCAACACGTAGCATATCATATCTACAATATCAATTTTGGGAATGAAGTAGGGTCCAGAAATAATGCCAGCAATGCTGCTTATGGAACGTCCTCAAAGTTCCTTGTGGCCTTGTCATGAGAAGCAACCATCTCATCTTGTTCAGTGTCAGTGTAAGCTCTAAGACACTGGGGACCTTCAGTGAAGATCACGTGTGCGAGTATCAAGTGGCAGGACACTTAGATATAAACACCTCTGAATATAAGGACTATGTGAAGACTATCCCAGATGAGGACCCTAAGAAAAATAACTCTTGACTTTTACATCCATTCTTTATTGTCTTAATAGTAAATACAATGGGAGGGGTGTTGATACTAGTATTTACCTACTTCTTCCTCTGACATCTGAATACTTTGCTTTAGGATTTTATTTTGTAGACTCATTGCAGAAGATGGAAAAAGGTGAGGAAGCAGATCCTGAGATATGCAGCAAAACTCTCAAGACCTTTAGTTTTGTGTCAGAATCACATAGATATTTCCCTCAGTGCTATTGTACTTGCTGAGACTTCTACTTGTATTGTCTATATAAGGATGGTCAAGATGAATCAATCCATTGTAGTTTAAGTACATCCTTTTTTCAAAATCTCTGTATGACAATATAAGAATAGTGGAAACTAGTTGGCAGAAGCAGGGTTGTCCCATGTAGGTAACCATCACCATCAGCCAATTACTTTGTTGTCTCTCAGAATGCATATAGCAAAAGCAGTTTAGATATACTGATTAATAGTTGTATAAAGACAGACAGACATAATATCAGCAATCTGAATTTGCAATGTTATGCTTATTCAAGTAAAAATATACAGTGTTATCAAAATGTAACAAAATGTATGAAATTTTAAAAGTACTAATAAACAAAAATAAAAAAAAGAGAAAAAATTAAGGAAAACCAAGTGGTTGAATTACTTTTTTCTTTATGTGAAAATTACAATTGACTATGTCATTATACACTTTCTCCCATTATAAAGGGCAGGCAGATTTTCCTTTCCTCTTAGTTCCTTGTCACTTGGCTCCTGGTTTATATTACATTTATTAGGTTAGAGTTATTATGTGTTTCATATAAAATATTAACTATATAGTGTAGTTGTATTTGTGCCGTCAAGGTTTTCATATTTATATTACAGGATTTGGTTCTAACAATGTTTTTCTTTTTTTAAAAATATTTATTTATTTATTATGTATGCAGCCTTCCTTCCATGTATGTCTGAAGGCCGGAAGAGGGCACCAGACCTCATTACAGATGGTTGTGAGCCACCATGTGGTTGCTGGGAATTGAACTCAGGACCTTTGGAAGAGCAGGCAATGCTCTTAACCACTGAGCCATCTCTCCAGCCCCTAACAATGTTTTTCTTTGCTTATGTCTAAAACTATCCCATGCATTTTTACATAGTTTTCTTTATCACTAATTTTTCGGGTTTGACTGGCTCTTAAATCTACCTACCATTCTTTCCTTAATGAATAGCTTGTGTGGTGTGTTCTTTAAGGCTTGTGCTAACTAGAAATATTCTTTTATGGCCTCTACACTTAGATAGCAATTTAATAATAGATTTTTCTAGTTTTCCATCAGAACTTTGCAGATATCTCATATGTCTTGTTATGAGGATAATTTTTTCCCAGTTTCATAAGCTGTATGCTTCTTCATCACTGCAATTAAATCATTTCTCTAAGATGTGTCTGAACTCTATTTCTCTATATTTTTATAGCTGATCACACTCATGTATTGTCTGAGTTTTCTGAAAATCTGTGTTATATTTTTACTGTGTATTTCCACCAAAATTTTTCAAAGTATGACAGTTGAAAATACACAAAATGACATTTTTCTTCATATCCTGCCACATTCTAGTTTCTATAAACTGGACTCTCTCTTTAAATTCTCATTTTTCTCCATGTTTTTAAACACAGTTCACTTTTTCATATAAAATAAAAGTCTGTGTGGCATGGTGGGTTTGCTTCCCTTTGTCTTATAATCAGTTCTCGAGGACTGTGTTCCATTCCTGCCACTGACTCCTCGGTCTTGTGGCTCTCAGATTCTCACCAGCCGTATGCACCACATGATGTTCCAGCTGCTTGGTGATTTGGTCTGTTCTCCAAAACCTGTTCTGAAGATAGAGATTTAAATTCTACCATAACCTGATTAATATGGTGTTTTGTTTGTGCTCATTATGAAAGGAATAAATGTTGTTGACTAGCTGTTGTGTGGCCAGACATTCCTATTTAGGAAAATTTTCTCACTTCTCTATATTTATATGTTTGTCTATCTGCCCATCTACCTAATTATTAAAATATATGAAATTGAAAGTTTTTATTCATTCTGTTTTATTTTTTTCGAGACAGGGTTTCTCTGTAGCTTTGGAGCCTGTCCTGGAACTAGCTCTTGTAAACTAGGCTGGCCCCAAATTCATAGAAATCTGCCTGTCTCTGCCTCCCGAGTGCTGGGATTAAAGGCATGCGCCACCACTGCCTGGCTGAAATTGAAAGCTTTAATCATTTTAGTTGTATGTTAATTACCATTAAACCCATTAACTGTATTCACATGTGTGTATTTGAAACATTTATTATATACTCTATCTCCTTTTCCTTTTCATTTACCCTCTAACTCCTAGATTTATCTTTTTGTAACTGACTCATTGTGCTTAAGACAAGGTATTCCGGATTCACCCATGCTGCAATATATTACAGAATTATTTTCTTTTCATGCTTGAATAATATTCCTTTGAAGATGTACAGCCATGTTTTGTTTAAGCATGATTTTAATGACTATGCTGGCTTCTCCCATTTCTTGGTTATTGTGAATACCACTGATATGAAATTGTAATACTTGAATATTAAAGAAACAATTTTAAAACTGAATATGAAGATATGTGACTGTGGGATTATCTGGCAGTTATGTTATTATTATTACTTTTGGGTCACTGGCAATTATTTTCAATGACAGTCATGGCCTTTTTCAGTCCAATCGATAGTCACAAATATGAGCACTCTTTAAGGCCATCTTAAAGAATGGCCAACTGTTGACTTTATTTTCTCTCAAGAATTCTTTAGTGTTGGGGCTGTAGAGATTCACAGCAGTAAGAAGCATATACTTCTCTTGCAGAGGACCTGAATTCAGTTCCTAGCCCCATGATGGGCAAGTCAGAAGTACCTGTAACACCAGAGCCAAGGGATCACAAGTCCTCTTCTGGCCTCTGGCCTCTGGGTGCACTGAACTTATATGCATCCCTCCCCCAGCGTACACATTTGCATATAAATAAAAATATCTTCAAAAAGTTTCAGAGATCATATATCATATTTAAGCAGCTGAAAATATTGAATGTTAATGTGGTTGATGATAATATATATTGATACTTTATGATTATAAAGTTCTTTGTGTAAGTTATTGAATGATTCATTTAAATGGAATGTCACTTTTAATCTTTATAGTAGTCCCATGGTGCTACCACTTTCTTATTAAATTAAGGTGGATTTGTCAGAGTCACTCAGTTGTGGGTAAGAAAATATTTAAATGGGTTCCACAGTCATTGAATTAAGATATGTATTTCTAAATATTTAAGTAAGCACTCCAATGGCTAAAAATCTAGACTAATCCTCCAACATTAGCGACGGTAGATTAATATCCTATACTAATATTTAATACATTGTAAAATTTGCTAAAACATAAATATATGGAGATGAGTTTTAAGTCTGTCTGTCTGTCTGTCCACTCAAGTTTCAGTATTTTATTCCTTACAAATTACCTCTCACACTGCCTCTGACACACATGTGCCAATTTCTACATATACCTGTCATTCTTATCCTTAGTCTATAATTAATTCACCGTACAACACTGTGGCTCATGCTTTGCCCTTCGACTAGTATATTGCCTCCTGCTGTATAAGGGGTGCCTCTGTATTTAAAAATCAGAGTATTAACCACAAGTCCTGCAGATTCAGGGCATACATAAAACACTAGTGCACACTTGATGGCTACACCATTGCAGAAATAACTTCAGGGTGTTTTGAAAGGATGTCGCGCAATCTCAAACACCTAAACCATAGGCTACAGTAGAGCTGATGTTGTAAACATCAGCTGGAAGGAGATTAGGAGGTCTTCTAGTGCTTACATTAGTTTAGATTTTATTCTGCAAGGAATGGTGGCTGCCCAAAATGTTATAGCAGCAATGCTAGCACTCAAGTAGATTTTGATGTTCTCCATGGTTTATATGAGTATTGATAAATATAAATTAAATGAGTAAAACATTAAAGTTGCACAACTCAACATATTGTTTGAAATAACATTATAGGTAATAAAATAATTATTAGGTTTCAAATCAATACACTTCAATAGCTTTTTGTTGCTGAGTAACTGAGCCTGGTTATACATATATCAGATTGTTATTAATTCTAATAAAATATTTAAAATAGGAATAAATTTAACTTAGAAAAAAGATTGTCTCAAGTCACTTTGTGATACTTAGAAATTTTGACTTGAAATTTATCTGTTGATGGCAGATGTTAGATAAATAGCCTCAGCTATCTCTTAAAACATGGAGTTTGTGCTCTCAGGCAACAATTCAAATAAGTTCCTGAGCTTTTTTTCTTGCTTATGTTGATTTTATTCTTATTTTATTACTCTGTCCATACAATGGAAAGTCCTATGGGTCTCCAATTTTGTGAATTCTGACAGAAAAAATTTAAAACAATTTCCAAATATGCCCACCCTTGTGTAATCTCATCCCTTTGAATGTGGGCAAGGCAGAACCTACACATACATATGGGCAAGGTCAAGCAAAAGAGAGATGCTTAATATAATTTCTGACCTAATAATTTCTGTCTTTTTATACCTGAGACTACTAAGAGAATTCATATAGAATCTTGTGCCTTCTCTTGGGCTCTTTTCCTTCCATTGTCTTGTCTTGTCCTACTTCAATATGGTAGTTTTTCTTTTATCTTATATTTTATGTTGTTATACTTTTTAGAATGAATGAAAACCTAGCACTCGAGTAAAGGTTAATACCTAAACTGTTGTTTATACCTGATAGAAGGAAGAAATCAGTTTTCTCCATGGAGTGACCCTGGGTGTACCAGCCTCTCCAGGACTGGCTTGAAGTTCAAGAGTAGTTGACCAACATGTAATGGACTCCACAGTTTTTCTGTGCTTTTATTTGGTTATGCTTAAATGTTTTGTTCTTTATTTCACTTTGGGCATTGTATTATTTTGCTTTCTTGGTTGTGGGTGTTGTATTGTTTTTTATTTATTCATTTATTTTTTTGTTTTGAGGAAAACTTCAAGTAGGGTGAGTCGGTAGGTAGAGATGATCTGAAGGACATGGGGGAAGGGAATAGTATGTATAATTAAAATTGAAATTGTTTAATAAAACTATAATAGCAAATAAAAATGTTTTAAAAATTAAATAGGTTATAAAACAAAGGAAAAAAAGAAAGCCTGGAATATGATCAATACCGTAGTGACACTCTTTGCAGAGAAGGAGGGGACAGGCTGCTGAGAGATATTAACTCTTAGGGTAGTTCCACGTCTTGGCCATAGGAATAATCCTACAGTACACACAAGAGTGCATACATCCATTTGATATTCTGGTTTTATCTCCTTTGCCTATGCATCAACTTGAGGAGTGTCATTTTTAATATTTTGGAGACCCTCTGTATCATTTGTTATATAGATTGATGTATATCCTCACCCTCTGTATCATTTGTTATATAGATCGATGTATATCCTCACCATCTGTATCATTTGTTATATAGATCGATGTATATCCTCACCACCTGCTGGCTACTTGTATATCATCCTTTCAGAAATATTTGTTCAGTTATTTGGTCCAATTTTTAATTTTGGATATTTATGTGCTTTCTGTTGAATTGCTTGGATTTGTTATATATTTTAGGCCTTAATCTTGTGTCAGATTTTTAGTTTTCTGACATTCTTTATATTCTGTAGGTTGTCTTTGTGTTTTGTGTTTCTTTTGTTATGTGGAAGCTTTGTAGTCTGATGTGACATCACAGCATTCTATATTTGCTTTTGTTACTAATGCTTTTTTTCTTGTCAGTTCCATGTAAGATCATGCAGTGTTTGTCTTTCTTTGCCTATCTCACTGTTCGTTTGTTTGTTTTTGCATTGTAACCTCTGGATTTAGGTATGTTGTCACAAATGCCTTTTCATAACTAAATAGTCTTCCATTATGTGTATATAAATGCATAAGTTTTGATTGATTTTGATTCCATTTTTATACAAGACAAACACTGCATGATCTTACTCATACATGGAACTGACAAGAAAAAAATATTGACTTTATGGAAGTAGTTAGGAAAATGGTATTTACAAGAGGTTTGAATTACTCATGGGTGAGGAAAGTGAGGAGATGTTGTTTGGAGATAGGTAACCACAGATAAAGAGGAAGGATGAGATCAAGAGTTCTATTCATTCTGCAAGCTACAATAGTCATGAAGCCTGCTGTATTCTTGAACAAACTGTGCAGTGCACTTATTAGCTGGATTCAACCACTCTATAGTGCATGCATACTTCCTTTTATCATACATGCATATTTATATACCATATCCTATATAGTAAATACATTTTTATCTGCCAAGTCAACAAAATTAAAAGAGCAGAAGGCATCTCAACACTTTGAGAGCATACTTGGTCAATATCTGACAGAATCCTGGGGACTGAAATACCACAATTACAAAGAAAGAGATTCTGCTAGCAAGCCAAAGTGGGTTTGGAAGTGAGTCTTTCCCTAAGAGAGCTTCCCCATGAGAGAGACAAATTCAACATCATGAGAAAACAAGCAGAAGAGCCAGTTAAAGCATGCTGGCTTTCTGATCCACAAATTTTAGATAATGTATCAGACCTCTCGAGCTACATTTTGGTAGTAACTTGTTATTCAGTAAAAGATAATTAGTACATGCACCTTTCATGTAAAGTTTCCCAAGGGATTAGTGCAATTAAAACAGGCTAAGTAAGATTATGATTATTAACCATTGAAGAAGCAGTTGGAAACACTTTAAATTATTATTTTCTCTAAGACACAATTTATGATAATTTTGTGGGTTTTGGTGAAATGGTGGTCTATAACAATTTCAAAAATCAAGTAATTTATGATAAAGCATTGACATATTTATTGCCAATCAATGACATTAAGGCCTAAATACATATATGTATACATATTCACACACATGCAGAGATATATGTATATTGTATAGTATTCTTATATGTTTGCTATACATACATGAATATTTATTATTCATACATGTACCTATATTTATATTAAATTTATTTAGAAGATTCTTTGTACTAGATCTGTCCCACTAAAATGCAGTGGCATACTGTTTTCCACAGGAAGAGGGAGACATGAGTAAAAGTAAATTATTATTAACATAATTATAATTTTTATTAAAGATGTTTCAAAAAGTTTCAGCAAAATGTAAATTTTGCTGATTAGAAATAGCTATTGTGTAACATAATTTAGAAATAATATTTCAATATAAGGTAATAACTTTTAAAATGACCTGCCTACTACTTGAGAAATAAGATAAGAAGATAGTAGCAGATAGCAGTATCATATAAGCCATTGCAGAGAGATGGGAAATAGGGTTTGCTCTTTCTGTTGAGTTTTATTTTGATTTTCTCCCTTTCTCATTGTCTGGAGTTTGCTCAAGTGTTCCACTCTTCCTAATTTTAATCAAGTGTTCATTTAATGTCGTTATCTCCAGAGTTATAGATTTTTCAAGTGTTTTGGAGCCATTAGAAAACTGGGAGGCTGAGGAAGATCAGAGTGTAAGTTCAGGAAGATAGATCCTTGATGTGGCTAATAAGGAGAGACCTGACTTACAGGCAGAAAACTAATCTTTCTGTTCTATTTTTCTTCTTTTTAGTTATGTTTTGTTTGTTTGTTTTCCCATTTTTCCAGTGGTCAGTGGCAAAGTGAGTCTGTCTCATGCCTGGGTGAGACACATGAAGCCTTTCCGTTGGTTCTCACTGCCAGATGGATGGAGGATTTTAAGGGTTTAACACAGGGACACGGGACAAAGCTGAAAGGCCCATATGGAGATCTAATGTCTTACTTGGTCATAACCATGGCATACTCCCCACAATTGACCTAATTAGGTGAGATTTTCAAATATACCATCTAAAATTTGTTTGGATATCAGATATGGGTCACTGTTCTCCAGGGCCTTTGTGCTTATTTGCCTGTTGGTGTTTGCTGAGGTCAAGACAGGAGTTTTTGCTGTTTGTTTAGCACATCCTTTTTTATAAAAACTATTCTTAATATTTGTTTATCTTTAATAAATAAAGTATTAATTTATTTGTTGGTCTCCTTAATTTGGAATATGTTAATTTAGAACTATCAGCAACATGAACAAGGGTAGGGTAACATTTAGTTTGAACATTGTATTAAGAAAGTATTTTATAATTTTTACAAATTTATATTGAAGATAGCAAAGAGATCATTCTCAGCATGAGAAAAATCTTTCTTAAACCATCTCTACCCACAAATAAACAATTAGGATATATATTTCATCATAAATGCCTCTCTATTTAATAAATCAGGTGTTAGGAACACATGTCCTTCAGCTCATTTGCATATTTTGTTGACTTCGCATGATGTATAATGATTGCTATATCCTAAGATTTTCAGAATATGACAGCGAAATCACATTCTAGTTCTAAACTTTAAAATCAAGACACTCAATCATGACTGACAGCCGATATCATTGCAAAGTACTGCAAGGAAGCCCTAGACTGTTTCCTACGGGAAGGAGGAGAGTGCTCTGTTGAGAACTTCACTGGTGAGAGAAATCTTTGCCATCCTCCCTAAAATTGAGTTCTTAGGAATGACTATGCATACTCAGGAAAAAGGAAGAAAGAAAGGTAGAGAGAGGAGCAGAGAGGAACGGAAAAGGTGATAAGAGGCATTTGGCTTGCCATGAATGTATGAATTGAAGGTAAAAACCCAACTTTGAGAGTGTCTGTAGGACGATATATCCCCATGATGGCTAAGTTGTGTGTTTCCTGAAGGCTTATCACTACAGTGAAGGAAGAAGGTTTCCTACTGATGTGCCTGGTGCCATAATTTAATCAGTGCCAACTATTTTATCTTCTTTAAGCCCATACTTAACAAAACCCTATTATTTTGTTCCCTACTTGATTGTCCAAGGAGAAAGCACATGCTGGTTGGACTATTGCCAGTAGTCGAAACATCTGCTGTATAAATAAATAATCAGTTCTCTAAAGATTTCAATATTTTGTGAGTTTTTGGTTGAGTTTGAAATTTCTAATTTAATTAACTTATGTACATCTCCAAAATCCCACTGCAAGGCAGGAACAGGAACGATGACTCTTAGAGAGGGAACCAAATGGAGTTCACTGTTGACCGAATTTCTTGGAACTGTGCCATCTGTTTAGCCAGTCTCTCTTCATCTGCTGTCTGCCTAATAGATTATTTTCTAAAGCATTGTACCTAGTACATTTTTTAGGTATAATGATATGATGATTTAATGTAACTTTTGATTCAGCTCTTTGATTTTAAATTATTATCACTAACATTTTCAATATGCAAGTACATCATCTCAATAATTATATGGCTCCACAAATAATCAAGTACCTAAAATTTTTTTCTACCATTTCCAGGTAATGTACTGTTTTATTTATTTCCTATTTGAAGCCTTCCTTCTCACATAATTACAGTGATTATTTATTTTAAAATATATGTGAATGAGAATGAAACATCTAACACCAGGGCCTTTGGGAGACTTTTGTTTGTGGATTAAAAGTGAATTTTGGAAACTGGATGACTTCTTTTTAGGTGCTTATCAGTCAACCAAAATCTTGGTTTGTGTAAAATGCCCATGTCATTTTCCCAGGGTGACCAGATATGTTAAGATGATTCTATTCTAATGATGACACTAAAAATTCTGAAAACAGTAGGAAGCCCCGCTCCCAAAAAATCATTGGCAAGAAGAGCACAGGGTGAAGTCAAGCACACATATGCATGGTAAGGGCTGTTCCATCCCTTTTCATCTCTTGGAGTTACAGCAGAAACTAGACTTAGCTATGGATCTAGCAGTAAGAGACCACAGTAACAATCTGTTCTTTTCTGGAGAAAAAGGAAACTGGACTACCACTACAAGAGAAGGACTAGAAATTTCCTTCTCCCCCCCGACTTCCTCCTATTTTCTTTATTCACAGTCTATCAGGATTGCAAGTGCAGGTCCTGGGGTCACATGACTGCTGTGGTAGAGCCAGCACCAACAGAGGGAAGGAAAACCCAAGTGGAAATGTTGTTCCTTTAGCCAAAGGAACATGATGAAAGGACAAAAGAGTGAATGTAGAGTCCCATTACTGAGCTGGAGAGGTGTCTTATTGGACAAGAACAATTCCTTCTTAAACATGAAGTCCTGAGTTCATTTCTCAACCCCCATATAAAAATCTTGGTGTAGGTGCACTTAAGTCCATACCTGCTGCCCTATGGGAACAGAGACAGATATCTCTGTGGTTTTCTGTCCTCCAGCCTTGCTCCAGATTCAGTAAGATACCTGGTCTCAAGGGGAAAAGATGCAGAAGCCTTTCCTTGACTCTGTCTGTGCATTCTTGTACACGAGTATACAAACCAGACATACACACTGCCATTAGAACTTACCTATTCCTTTCTTCTCCTTCCTTTTCTTTTCTCTTTTTGTTTTCTGCTATTCTGTCTGCTGTGCTTTTCTGAAGATGGTTGCAGTGACTTCTGATTTTATAGCACTGAAGATTTAAGATTCTAAAAGAAGCCTAGGTTTTCAGGCCAAGGAGTCAGAAAACGGGTGCACGTTTTAGAGGAGAATTACATAGTGTGAGAGAAATCCCACAGAGACTATCACGTAAATCTTGGTGTAAATTGAATTGATATTCACGTTATGAATCTGCAGAGCATACTGAAAGCAACATATCAGTCTTTGGAATGGTTGAAACTGTGGCACACGTTTCAGATTGTTACCCCAAGCTACAAAGACATACAACTGCGAAGAGTGAGCTGAGGTTGAAATCACTGTTGAGAAGGCCAGAGTGAGACACTGAAGGCATTCCTTATGTGATATCAAGACATATCACTGTCTCATCACCAGGGCAAATTTAATAGAACCAGAGTCTTATAACATAATATTCAAAATGTCCAGGAGATTACATAAAATTGTTATTTAAAAATAATGCAAATTAGGCAAATTCCTAACTGAGTCGGAATAAATGTTGGTATTACAAAGGATTGTAAAAGCTGCTATTGTCATTATATTTTACACAGGTATAAACTCTCCCGGATGAACACAAAGATAGATAGCTCAGCAGAGAGACAAAGTAGAATTAGTTACAGACACTCAGACTGAAAAGTATAATGAGTGATTAGAAGTCACTGGCGGATTCAAGTGTAGAATGGAGATGGCAGATGAAAGAGAGACCAGTAAAATTTATGCTATCTGAGAGACAGGAACATTAGTCAGTTTTTGCATTACTGTGACCACATACTTGGCAGAATAACTTAAGGAATGAAAGTATTATTTCAGCTCATTGTATCTGAGAAAGGTCCTGTCCCTTATCCTGTGGCTTCTCACATGTGGACAGAGCATCATGGGTGTGTGAACACATGGTAGAGGAAAGCTGTTCAGTTCCTGACTGACTATAGGTACAGAAGCAGTCGGGTACACTGTGAACCCCAGGGCTTTTCTGCCACCACCCAGAGCGGCCCACCTACTGCCTCTAGTGTAGCCAACTGCTAAAGTTTCAATGGCTTACTAAAGCAATGCTACCATTTGAGTTTCAAACATTCAAACCATGAATCTATGGCAAACATTTTTCATCTTTGAGACAAAGGTCTTATGAAGTAGAGAATGGGCTTGAACTACTAACAGAAGCTTTCCTTGCTTCTGTTTCCTAAGCAACAGATCACAGGCATACGCCATCATGGCTAGTTTATATTTAAATTGTAACACAGTAGAAAAATTAAATATATATTAGTTCAATAATCTTTTGGATTATCTGAGGAATTGTATGTTTGTGGCTGCTGGAATCATAGACAAAGAAAAATGTAATTGGTTAAGAGAAAAAGAAAAACGGTGCTTGAAAGCTTCTCAGATTTGATAGTGAATTTAAGCTGTTGATGGAAAATCATGATGAACTCGAGAAAACTATTCCCATACATACCATAAAGAAACCAATGCAAGAAAGCTTTATCAGAAACAGCCATAACAAATTGACAGATGACACATTATAAGTTGGTAAACAAAAATAAGCATTACTGCAAGCTCCACATGAGAACCATGGAGCCCGTAAGAAAATGAGTCTTCCTGAAGTGCTCAAGGAGAAGAAATGCACAACTCACTAGATACATTTGTTCATTGTTGGTGGAGACCACTCGCTTATTTCCCAGCCGCCCAGACCCCAAATAATCACTCAGAAACTATATTAATTACAATACTGCTTGGCCTATTAGCTTATGCATATTTCTAGCTAACTCCTACATCTTAAATTAATCCATTTCTATTATTTTGTATTTTACCATGAGGCTCATGGCCCACTGGTAAGGTTCTGGCTAGCTGTCTCCTGTGGCTACATGGTGTCTCACTGACTCTGCCTTCTTTCTCCCAGAATTCAGCTTAGTTTTCCCTGCCTAGCTCTATTCTGCTCTGCTGCTTGCCAAAGCAGCTTCTTTATTCAATAATCAATAAAAGCAACAAATATACAGAAGGCCTTCCCACACCAGTTCATGAGCACAGAGAAAGTGTGCAATTTAGGATTATCCTAGATGCTTCTCCATGTGTATCTTGATGTCATCATATGCCATTATTCAGGAAAAAAGACAGTATTTAGAAATATTCTCATATGAAGAGAAACAATGAATTACTGCAACTAGGGTACAATAAATGCTAAATAGTTTTCAGGATGAGGGAAAATGATTCCAGGAAAGTATTTAGAAGTTCATTATTGTAGCAAGAACAATAATAGATATTAATAATTTTTCATCATACAAAGCCTTTCAAATATGCATGATTTCTGAAAAAGCAAAATTATAGCATTGTGTGCTAGGTTTTCCCATTTGCATGTATAATATGGATGACTGGATTTGCATGGGAGCCTATTCTTTGACCATAAAAGATCTTAGCTATAAATCAGAAGATAAAGAAACCTGGAAACTCTCCAAGTATTTAAAGATTATAAACCATACTTTTAAATAATCTGTGGATAAAGAAAATCTGAGGAATATTTACTCCAGTAAACACTAATCCGACAAGAGAAGGAATGTCTTGAATCAATAATCCAGGTGCCTGTCTGAAGAGTGAGAATGAGAGGAGCAGACAAAAACCCAATTAAAATAAATTCAATTTTCATTAATGTTTTTATTAGAGAAAGGGAGAGAATGCAGAGGAGGAGAGGGAGAGAGGAGAGAGGGACAAGAAGGAAGGAGAAGAGTAGGATACACATGCACACACATGTCAGTTGTGTGACAACTGTCGGGAGTCAATTTCCTGCAGTGACATAGGTCTTGGCAACTGAGTTCAGGTGGAAAGTCTTGGCTGCGGGTGCCTTCATCATACTGCTCACATTTAGTTAGTTCTCAATAACTTCATTACATTTGAGATCTCTATTTTAAAAATGTTATACAATGCTTTTAGTCTCTGCATGTGGAGCTGACCAGGTCTTGGATTCCAGGGAATCAGCATAGCTACACCTATTCTCTTTATTCTGCTCCTATCCTACAGTTTGGCCTCATGATTTACTTGGTGAATATAAGGAATATGCACATTTGGTGTCCCATGTGCATGAGACACCAAATGAGATGAGATGGTTTAGGATTATTTTGATGTCATCAGATGAAGACACTCATGGGATGCTGAGAGACTGTGCCTTGCCAACATTTGCTAGCAATCAGTTATTTTTAAGTTTCACAAGCCATGATGGGCACAGAATACATAATTGAAAGACATAATATTTGCTCCATTGGAAATGTTGGGAATCCATCAAGTCCTGTGTCTTCACTTTCCTGGAATCCTTAAGTTAGAGGGTGGAGAGGATCCTTAGAGTTAGAGGATGCAAAGATGCTATAAATATTCCTGTTCAGGTTTTCTGTGGACCTAAGATTTCACATCTCTTGGATGAATGTCCAAGAATGCAGTCACTGTGTTACAGATGATTGCAAGTTTAGTTTACTCGGCTGCCAAATGGTTTTCTGTGTCTTCCCTATTTTAATTTGCTACTGGCAATGTATATATGATACCATTATCCTGCCCTATCTAGTTTATTTATTTATTTTTTTGAAGTAAACTTGCTCTTTTTTTTATTATTATTGTTAAAAGAAAAATTTACATTTACTCCCCTTGTTACCGGCCCTCCCACTCACCCACTACCCCAGCACCCTCCCCCTGCTTCTTTAAGATCCCACAGGATACCCTGCCCTATGGGAAGCCCAAGGCCCTCCCCCCTCCATCTCCGTCTAGGAAGATGTGCATCCATATAGAATAAGCTCCCAAAAAGCCAATACATGCAAAAGAGATAGGTCCCGGTGCCATTATCGTTGGTTTCTCAGTCAGTCCCCAATGGCAGTCACATTTATAGGGTCCAGTTAGGTCAT
>JAQHUG010000217.1:1625629-1650306 GCA_028555095.1 Dicrostonyx torquatus
GTCTCCTCATCGAGCAGAGAGGCTGGGGGCTAGAGTTGATCTTACCCTCAGTTGAGCTGGTGGATCTGAAGCTGTGGCACTCACCAAGGACCCGCCGCCATGGAAAGGGCGGGCTTCTCTGCTGGAGCCCTGCAGGTTTATGCTAGACCCACCCTCGTCCACGGTTCCAGCCCTGCTGCAGGCCAATTCCCACAGGGAACCGGGGCCTCTGTCAAAGGGGGGCCTTGCCCAGAAACACTCTGGGGTGTGGAGCACAGAAAAGCCGAGGCCAATGTCCCAGCCCTGCTGCCGGCCAATTCCCTCGGGGAACCGGGGTCCTGTCAAAGGGGAGCCTTGCCCAGGGACCCTCTGGGATGTGGGACACAGAAAAGCTGTGGGGAGGGGAAAGGAAGTCTCCTAATCGAGCAGAGAGGTTGGAGGCTAGAGTTGATCTTACCCTCAGTTGAGCTGGTGGATCTGAAGTTGTGGCACTCACCAAAGACCCACTGCCATGGAAAGCCCCTATCTAGTTTATAATATGATGTTAATGTTCATGTCAATGACAACATAATGACAGCCATAACTTCTTTTTGTGAGTCATTATTTCATTTACGTTTGAGGATAGCTGCCACTACACACTTATGCCTTTGCAGGGATCATTTTAATATCTTATCAATTTTTATTTTGGAGAATCCATAACTAATTTATTTCATCCATAATCAGTAGCTGTTTCTTAACAAGGCTTTGCTTCACTTCCTTTGGGGAATTGTGTTCCCTGCCTGTTGGTTTTGGAAATGTCTGCCAAAAGCCCCTGAGTTAAATGTTTGATTCCCACTCTGTGGTACTACTAGTAAGCACTAGAAGATTGAGAGATGGAGACCACTCTAAGATTCTTGGATCATTTGTATCTTGCCCTTGAAGGGGACAGAGGGACCCCAGTCACTTCTTGTTTTACTCATTTGTTTCCTGGTCATTCTTCTGCTATAATAGTCTGTCACAGGCTCAGAACAACAGGGCCAACCATTCACAGGCTGGAACCTGCGGAGTTGTGAGGCAGAATAAAAGTCTTCAATTTATAAGTTGGTTATCACAGATATTTGTTAGAGTGAAAATTACATCAATTTCTGTAATCAAGATTAGAATATTTTTAATAGGAATGCATATGTAGAAGGATGAATATATTTGTTAAATGAAAGCTTTAAATACAAACATTTTCAATGCTAATATTATATGAAAAATGAAAGATCAGATTAGATTTTTTTCTTTATTTTATTTTACATACCAATCACAGTTTCCCCTCCCATCTTTCCTTCAGTTCCCTCCCCGACCTCTCCTACCCCTATCCACTCCTCCTCCATCTCCATTGAGATGGGGTAAGGTCTCTCTTGAGAGTCAACCAAGCATGGCACATCAAGTTGAGGCAGGACCAAGCTCCTCCCTCCTTCACTAAGACAGAACAAGGTATCTTAGTATAAGGAATAGGTTCCAAAGAGCCAGCTCATGCATCAGGGACAGGTCCTGGTCCCACTGCTAGGGGCTCAGTGAAAGACCAAGCTGCATAACTAACTGTTATGCAGAGGGCCTAGGTTGGTCCCATTACAGATCCCTAGCTGTCTGTCCAGAGCGCATGAGCTCCCACAAACTCAGGTCAGCTGTCTCTGATGTTTTTACAGTCATGATCTTAACCTCCAACCCCTTTTCATGTAATCCTTTACCCTCTCTGGCGTATGAACTCCAAGAGCTAAGCTCAGTGCTTGGCTGTGGATCTCTGCATCTGCTTCCATCAGTTACTGGATGAATGTTCTAATGATGACAATCAGGGAAGTCACCAATCTGATTACAGGGGAAGGCCAGTACAGGCACTCTCTCTACTACTGCTAGGAGTCTTATCTGGGATCATCCTTGTGGGTTTCTCTCTAACCTCATAATGGCCCTCTCCATCAAGATCTCTTTCATCACTCTCCCCCTCATCCCATGCTCAACTCTACCATCTTGATTCCTTGTGTTCCTATCACTCTTCCCCTCCCCCAGTTTACCCACGACATGTCTTCTATTTCCTCTTTCCTGGGATATCCTTGTTACCTAGTTTAGGGTCCTCCTTGTTACCTAGCTTCTCAGGGTGTGGGTTGTAGCCTGGTTATCCTTTGCTTTACATCTAATATCCACTTATGAATGAGTACATACTGTGTTTGTCTTTCTTGGTTTTCTGGGTCTGGGTTACCACATTCAGTGTGATTTTTTTTTCTAGTAACATCTATTTGTCTGCAAATTTCAGGAGATCATCATTTTTTTTACAGCTGAGTAATGCTCCATTGTATAGATATACCACATTTTCCTTATCCATTCTTTGGTTGAGGGGCTTTTAGGTTGTTTCCAGGTTCTATTATGAATAATGCTGCTATGAGCATAGTTGAGCAAGTATCCTTGTGATATGGTTGAGCATCCTTTGGGTATATGCTCAAGAGTGCTATCATTGGGTCTTGAGGTAGATTGATTCCCAATTATTGGAGAAACTACCATAACAATTTCCAAATGGTGGCTGTACAAGTTTGCACTCATACAAGCAGTGGAGGAGTATTCCCCTTTAGATTAGATTTTTAACTATACAAAAAGATATTGAAATGACAAAAATAGATAATGGTAAATTTTATAGACATGCAGTTTTAGGAAATAATATTATTCTGGTGGACTAAGCAATATGTGCTAAAATGTGTCTCTTAAAAACAGGCCTCTCAACAGCAAAACTGACTTTACTCATCTTAGAATACAGAGGATTCTGCTTTAGCTGTCATCACTTTAGAGCAAGTTCATGGGTTCGAGGTTTGAGGGTAGGTACAGTTTGTCACAACAGGGAAGGCATGCTGTCAAGCACACGTCTCTTCTGGAGGAAGACTGTTCCCATCTGGGTGGAGCAGGAAGCAGAAGGACAATGCAGTGCTTTCTAGGCTGTCCACTTCTTCCCTTTCTATTCAATCTGACTCAGTAGCCCATGGAATTAGTCCCATCCATGTTCAAAGGGGCAGGGGACATATTCCCCCATTCCTTAAATCTTCCTGGAGAAACTCTCTCAAGTACTCTGTAAAAGTGTGTCTTCTTATTTTGCCAGGGTAGTCCAATATAGATAACTCCATTGTCAGAAGTGTTGGTGAACCAGCCCCAAAGTTGAGAGCATGGGAGAGCTTTCCTCATTACTCACTAATGGGTCAGGTGGTGGCATGCACAGGGGAGAGATGCTATCCCCTACCCCACTCCACCCCCACCCATCAACACTTGAGGCAGGTGGGAGAGATGGCCCTTGGGTTCTAAGGGCAGGAGAGCTGCCCCTGTCCCCCAACAACAGCAACACTCAGAACAGCAGGCCCTGCACCTCACCTGAGCAACACAACAGAGACAATTCTGTTGACGGAGGTGTGGGTGAGCCAACCCCAAAAATTATGAGCCTAGGATTGCTGTCCCCATTACTCATCTGTCATGTGGATGGGCAGGAGAGAGATGCTCTCCCCCCACCCATCAATGCCTGAGATATGGCAGGTGAGAGAGATATGGCTTTGAGGTCACAAGAGTGGAAGAACTGTTTCTGTCCCTCATCAGCTGCAGCACTTGGGAGAGCAGCCCCTTCACACAACTGGGCAACACAATACAGCTGGATCTGAAGATGTAGGTGGGGAAAGCCGCCCTTGAGGACTTGAAAGCAGAACTGGAAACCAGCCCTGCTCATGGATCATTGCTGTGAGGGGTAAACTAGCCAAGGCAATGCAGGAGAGCTCACCTTGGTGGTGAGGGCAAGGAAGAGCTGGCCAGATGACCAACCCTGCAACTACCCAGGTCCAGAACCAGTGATATGTGCTAGCCCATCCCAACATCCACCCCATCTGTGATCTGCTTGAGCATGTGAAGGGACTGGTCCTGCAGGTTCTATAGACCCAAAGCTGCAGGATCACTATGACACAGGACAACACCAAAATAACCAAGAGGAGTTCCAGTGAGGGCCCAGCATTGATAGTGCAGCAGAAACCAGAGGCCTCGGACCAGACCAATGACTCTTTGCCATGAACCCTTGCAAGTAAAGATGTATGGATGAAAGGGTTTACTGTATGACTCACTGTGCCACACTACAGCTTCCATGATGAGATAGATTTTTATTTCTTTACTTTCTCTTAAATTTTATTTTATTTTATATTGGGAGGAGGTTGCAAGGTCAGAGGGCAGATATAAAGGAAAAGGGAAAAGAATGATGGAGATGCATGCAGGATGTGAAAGACACAAAGAATAAATATAAAAACAGTTAAAAAAAACCAGTATGTTTTCTCATAGATTATAAATTTAATCAAGTTTGCAAAGAAGAATAACCAATACAAGTCCCCAGTTTATGATATGATTTCTAACTCAAATAGTGTGTTAAAAACATTTAATAAATCTCAGCCAAGATTAGCCTTCAACTGATTTTATTTAGGTCAAGATGAGTAAAATCAGCTTTATTGATCTTCATTATCTAGCTGCTTTCTAGGCTTAGACAAGGACAATTTAGCAGGATTGTTTGTTTTAACTAATAATTTAATGTTCAAAAAGTAGAATAAAAAATTATTTTTTTATAAATTTCTACAGAAACATTGATGATAAATATTTGCATGTGGAACAAATATAGATCTAGAAGAAAGAGGGGCAAATTATTTACTTAAACATCAGTAATAGAATATTGGGGTTTTGGGAACTTTAATGTGATAATTTCTTAGTACTACTGTTTTATTCATAGATTGAAGTGAAAAAATTATCAGGTATTTTATAATGTAATTCTTGCCTAGAAAGATGTTTTAAAAATTCCAACTGCATCTTATGTAACTAAGAACTTCATGTGTTTGTTGCTGACCTCTCAAATATTGGATATGGATCAGTGTGGATTTGACTGGGCCAACAGAATGAACTGTGAAAGAAACTGTGAATGACCAGCATGCCATTTTATACCTAGTTAGAAATATTGCTGAGGGAGACTATCAAATTGTGAGGATTTATTCAGTATACAGCTAAATCTGGACCATTCCTAGTTGTGATGCTCATGACCAAAGCCAACAATGTATTGCTGGTATGAGTGAACACACGGGGTCCATATGGTAAGAGGTAGGCAGCAATGAAAAAAGAAGTAACTATAAGATCCAAACATATTTGAATTTCAATATACAGAAATAAGAACACCAAAACTTTATTGTCATCATTGACTTCTATGTCTAGTAAAAATAACAATTCTCCATAGCACAGGCAGAGAAAACAACTAGGTAGGACTTGATGTTAGTGTGAGAAGCACTTGGCAGATGGAGAATTCAGCGTAACAGGACTTCACCTTGCTTGCATTCATCTTTCCTCAGAGAGTGAGAACTGGGACATTCCCCTTTCTCGATGGCTCATATATTAGTCTTGTGTCTTAGAATATATTAGTTATGGGAGGAAAGCCAGTGAAGTGTGGTGGGAGTTGTGAAGCTTGTGGTTCAGCTGATGACCACACAAGTAACCATAGTGACAGTGACTCACCGTGAGTTCCCACTCTGCTTTTCCTCTGTGGTGCAGGAACACTTTCTGTTCTTGTCAACCCTTGCTCTGCTGACTGTGGTGATGAAGGCTCTGAAGAGGGTATCAGGGCTGAAGACAAGAAAATGCCATTCTTGTTTGTATGCAGAAATGTGAATGTGCCAGAAAGAGGCACTTGTCTTTGACATCGACAGTGAGCATCTCCAGCAAATTTAGCATTGCCTCCTCAGTGTATGGTGGCTTCAGATACCCATGCTCAACAGCAATGGGATCATGGGGACCAAAAGCTCAGATGTTTATTTAAAAACATGGAGACTTCTTTAACGTCAGGTACTTGTACAAATAAAAACGAAAACATCAAAATAATCAAAATGTGTACTCTTTCAAGGGAGCCACCATGACAATACCCTGAAAATAGCAGGAATTTATGATCTCATGTTTCTGGAGACTGAAGTTAAAACCAAGGTGTTGGCAGTATTGACCCTTGTTCTGAGAGCTATGTGGGAAGAATCCCGCCCAAGCCTCTCACCTGGTAATCATTGCCATTCTGTGACAGCATAATTCTAATGATCTTATCTCAGTGTCTGCGGATATGATAAACAGCGTATTCACAAAATTCATTAATTTCTGAGGTCAAGGGTGAGCTAGAGAAATGTCTTGATTTTAGTGATAGACAAAGTGATTCAAAATAGGAAATCTGTTAGGGCAGGAGAATAAAAGATATAAAACATACATTTCAATAGATTAGACAAGTACAGTGTGAAGTAAAAGTTTTACAAAATACCAACAATCTTTTAGCAAAATGAATCTGCAAAGTTGGAAAATAAAAGATATATGAAAAGTTGTCTTTACCAGGTTCATGGTAGTTGTTCACCAGAGAATTCTAAAAAAAGAAAATAATGTTCAAAATACTCAAAGGAGAAAAACATACTATTTTAGACCATTTAAGCACACAGGTGACTTACTTTTTAAAAACAGTAACATAAACGACACAGCATCAAAGGCTTGACTCAAAATTAAACGGCATAGTGAGAAGTTATTATTTTAAATTAGAAAGCCTTTGCTATTAATATAGAGTCACCAAAGATTGCTAGGGGTGTATCATAAGTACAATGAATCCAGAGACCCCAAAAGGAATTGTAACTGTATACTGCTCTTTCACTTCCCAGCTGCCAAGACCTGAATAATCACACAGAAACTATATTAATTACAACACTATTTGGCCAAGAGCTTATATGTATTCCTAGCTAGCTTTAACATCTTAAATCAACCCTTTTCTGTGTATCACCAAGAGGCTGTGACCTATCAGTACAAGTTCTGATGTCTTCCTTTTTCGGGAGCTACATAGCGTCTCCTTGGCTCTGCCTACTTCCTCTATCTCGGCTCATATTTCCCACTTGATTTTACCCTGCTAAGCCATTGGCTGAAACAGCTTCTTTATTAACCAATGGTAACAAAACATATTCGTAGTCTACAGAGGGGAATCCCCCATGATCCTTAGCTGCTGGATTCAGTTCCAGTTCCCAGCACTTGCAGAGGATTGCAGGTTGCTACGCTTTCTGTGAGTTTATCCCCAGATAAATAAATTTTGCTCTACTGCATTCCAGGTGATTGTGGAACTCTTTTGTATGCCAGCAGGAGTCACGAGGGTGTCTGAGGAAATGCTGAGCACTGGAATCAGAAAACTAACCAGGAACTTTAAAAAAAAAAGGTGGTGGCAGCATTTTGGACAAAAATAAACTTTTTAAAATACAATATTCTCTCATTTTACATATCTATCTCCTTCCCCACTTCCTTCCTTCCTTTCACCCCACCCTCTATTTCCCACTGAGGATTTATCCCTAGTGCTTGAACTAGCGTCTTGGAGCACATTCTCTTAAGAGGGATACCTTGCTCAGCCTAGATATAGCGGGGAAGGCCTTGGTCCTGCCTCGAAGTGATGTGTTAGACTTTGTTGATTCCCCATGGGAAGCCAAAAATGAACTTTTAAGTAGAAGTTGACTGATAGACTTTAAAGCAGTTAGGGGTGAGATACGATTTTTTTCGGCTTTATTACATGCTAATATTAGACAGTGATTTTAACCACTAAAACAAGAAGAAACTTCGGTTTGTTAGAGAAAAAAAGTTAAATATAAGATCAAGAAAGAGAGAGAGAAGGGAAAAGAAAAATGAGTTGGGGGAAGACAAAATACACACAAAGGATAAATAATTTCACAAAACAAATTCAATGAATTGAATCAAAGTCTGCAATTAAAAGCAATAAAAAAAGGACTGGGGAAATGACTCAGAAGTTAAGAGCACTGTCTGCTCTCGGAGAGTGAGTACCTGGCTTCAAGTCCTAGTACCTACATGGCAGCACACAACCATTTCTGACTCTAAGTCAAATGGATCTGAAACTCATTTGTCGCCTACTCAGGCACCCAACACACATGTAGTGCACATATATACAGCTTAAAACACTCACACACTTAAAAATTAAAAAAAATATTTAAAAGTAAATAAAATGACAGATGCTTGTTTCATGCTTGCTTATAAGAGATAACCAACTAACTACACCGGCACATGCACTATGAACCAACTAACTACACCGGCACATGCACTATGAACCAACTAACTACACCGGCACATGCACTATNGGCACATGCACTATGAACCAACTAACTACACGGGCACAAGCACTATGAACCAACTAACTACACCGGCACATGCACTATGAACCAACTAACTACACTGGCACATGCACTATGAACCAACTAACTACACTGGCACATGCATTATGAAGTGACTTAAGAAGAAAAGAACAGTCTCTAAGGGTCGTTAAAAGTGTGTTGATCTTAGATTGGATGCATAGTATGAAAGGCAAGCATGGAGGTTCAACCTGCAACCCCAGTGATTCAAGAAGCTGAAGCAGAAGTTTCACAAGTCAAGACCAGAAATAAAAATGCGGCAAACCCCTATCTTACAAAATGTAAAAGTTGGGATGTTGTTGACAGATGCAATGCTCTGGGCACCACACTCTTATGCAAAAAGAATAAAAGAAAATAAGCATATGTCAACAGAAATGTGAAAATGACAAAATGGATTGAAAAACAGTAACTTCTGAGATTTATGGGATACCATCAGAACTTCTTTCATAGATGAATTATAAGCTGCAACAGAGAAAATAGATGATGGAAAAGATATACTCCAAATAGCTAGTGAAAGGTTTAGTGTGTGTGTGTGTGTGTGTGTGTGTGTGTGTGTATTACACCAATGTGCAAGCCAAGAACATGATCAATGAAATGAGGGTTTAAAAAGTAGCAGGGCTTACTAAGGTATAGCATTGTGTGACTGCTGGAAATCCAAGATGAAAAATCAGATCTTGAAGTCATGAGAGGAAAGGCCACATGGTGCATACAGTATGGTAACTTGGATAGTTGGGGACTTCTCATCATAGAGACCAGAAATCAAGGAGAAACATGATACCCTAATGTCCTGTGATGGTTAATTTGTTCTTTTATATTCCTATCTATCTATCTATCTATCTATCTATCTATCTATCTATCTATCTATCTATCTCTTTGTCTATCTTTTTGTCTCTCCAGGGCCTCACTATGTTGCTCTGGTTGTTCTGGAACATAGGCTAGACCAGCCTTGAACTCACAGAGATCTCTTTGACTCTGCCTCTGAACTGCTGACATTAAAGGTGTGCACAATCACACCCAGCTTCTCTCTCTCTCTAGTTTTAACTATTCACTTTTTCTTTTTTGACTTCTGAAGTAACACATCTCACTTATTCTCTGTTTTCTTTATACTAAAAAAGTGTTTCAAAGGATCATTTTGACTATGTGGTGAATATTCAGATATAAAATACCTTTGTTATTTATTATTTTCTGCTTCTCAAACTTTTCAGTTTTATTATTAAATAATTCACTTTTTAGCTTAAAATTAATCAGATTTGATCAAAAAGATATTAATGAGACTTAGAAATTTACTGAATGTTTTTATAGTATATGTATAATTTTAATAAATAGTTCATATGTTCTTTAGGACTGTGGTAATTCTATACTAGTGAGGCTGAGGCTAAATAATTGCTTATTGGATTGCTTGTTTAATGTTAGATTTAGTATTTTATTTCTATGGTAGAAGGTAGCCATACCTAGGGAAGACTTAATTCAAAGATTTTTAATTGACTTCCTATCCCTATGGTGTATTTGTCAACTATTTGGTATGATTCTCTGAAGATTTGTTTTATATAATAAAAGCTGTAATGTTGTGATCCAAGGCTCTGAATCAACCCAATCCTACTTGAGAAGTTTCTGCAAAACAAGATTTAATACAGAGCAGTAATAATAACAATAATAACAGCAACAAGAAGATTGATCAGGAATGAACACCTCACAGGACACCTGGGAGCTGAATTGTGACCGCGAATGTTCAGTTTATTTCATTTCAGCAAGGATTTGGGTAGAAAACCCACAAGCACCTGTGCCAAGTTAGAGTTGATTTTCCCACCAACCTGGATTCAAAGACTAGACTTTCCTTATGTATTCCGTCTTTGCCAACTGATATAGAATGTAAGCTTTTCAGTCTGACCAATCAGATTCATTTGTTCCTTCTGTTGTTAGTTACAGTCTTGTTTCTAGAGAACTAAAGCTGCATAATGACCATTTTACGGTTTAAGGAGGAGGTGGAGCAGCTACTGGAAGTTCTCAGCTCCTCTAGGGCTTGGGAACCTGAACTTTGTTTCACCCTACAGGTAAAATGGAGTCTGAGTTCAGAATCGCAGTACTTAGGACAAGGAGCTTTTTGTCTGTTCCCAACAATATTATTGGTAACATACAAGTTTACAGTCGTGTTCTACATTTATAGCAACTGTTATATCTATAATGATGTAATTAACAGTGGACTAATTTGTGTGATAACTGTGATGCTAATACCTATTTCTTTGTTTAAATTTAACTTGTGATCAGATAATTGTTAGATCTCTTGCCACAATCTTAATAGGACTTAAGGTTTTTATATTTCATGCTGCCTTTCAACTTTAATATCTTTACATAAATAATCACTGTACAGTAACTTACATAAATCTTGTATATATAAACCTAATCCAGTGCTCTAGAATTTATAGTTATTATTTAATGATTATTTGTAGAGCATTTAAGAGATACATAAAATCATATTCTCAATTGTTTTGTTACACTGCTGCACTATAAGAGACTATTCAGATCTACATCCAGTTTTCATGTGTTATCTTACAGATGGCCTTTTGCCATCCTTATCAAGAGATAGCCACTCTCAGCTCTAGTAAATATGGTGAGTGACGATCAGTCCATCTGTTTGTTGAGAACCTGATTCCCAGTGGAAGCTGGTGTTAATAAATATGAGTTCTTGCCAAAACAAGAGATGTTGACATGTCTTTGGATACTATCTATATATAATTCATCCAATGCATATATAAAACAATCTTCTTCTATTATTTGAGTTGTAACCCTAATTTGTCTCCTGCATTCAATTATATCATAGTCTTTTTTGACATTTGAAAAACTTTGAGTGGGGCATAGAAAAAATAGTTTGAATTTAGTTTAAAGTATTTTACTGTTATCTAAGTTTTATATAATTTTAAAAAACTAGGGTGTGTGACATGTATTCACATGTAGTGTATGAGAGAATCATAAAAGCAAAAAAAAGAAACCAATTTGGGAGGGTATAAACTATATGCTTCCAAATATAAAGCAACCTCTGGAGAAAATAAAAGCAGTATCACTTAGGACCAAAGTTAAAATGGGAGACTTGAATAGGAAGTCACAAGAATTTTAGGCCACATAACTATTTTGTATCACACTGTAACAGTAACTATTTATCAATACATAACATGCACAATCTATGACTACTTTGAATACTAGTTTTTTGTTTGTTTGTTCATTTTTTTGAAAAAAAGAGCAACAAGGACAGCATTTTGCAGAAAACCAAGAGAAATAAAATCCCAATGCTAGAGAAATTTATAGAAGACAGGTAGTTGTTCTGGTTGGGAAGAGTCCTAGGAAAGGTGTAAATATTACCTCAGAGAAGGGGCAGTAGCTAAAGCTTTGGCAGTCGTGTTACTTGTAAAATGTTTTTCGTTAGAATACCACACGATAGCTTTGATTAGGAGCCAAGAGTACATGCTAAGGTAGCAGTAGTGAAGATTTTAAAAAAAAAGACCTGTGTTGTGTCATAGCTCCAATGTGGTTTGGTTATCATTCTGCAGATAAAGATGGAGTTTGGAGGTAAATACTATTGATAATGGATATTTGCTCAATCACCTAATTTCTACACCTAATATATTTCTATTGCTTTTGTGTTTTAATAATTATACAAGATACTCAATGATAAATTGAGAATTTTAGACTTTATGCTACTGGAAATGTGTGTGTGTGTGCGTGCGTGTGTGCGTGCGTGTGTGTGTGCGCGCGTGCGCTTGCGTGCACATGTTTATACACTGAGGTCAGAAAGGATGTCTGCTGTCTTGTTCTATCATGCTAATTCCTGTGTGAGAGGTCTTTCACTGAGCCTACAGTTGAACACCAATAATCTTCATTGATTTCCTGTCTCTGTCCCTGTTCCCCCACAGGGTTTGTACATAGGCATTTGTGCAGCTTTAAGTGTCCTTTGGCATGTGTGCAGGAGATTTGTACTCAGGTTCTTTTTATCCACTGAACCTTCTCCACATCTCTTATTTGATTTTTGTTGGTGAATGGAAAGGTATACTGTGCTTTTAGGTTGGTTTGGTGGCAGCTAGTAGAATGAATTACAGACAAATGAAGATTGTTTGTAACATGAGGGCTGGCTTGTTGGGGTTACTGTCCTGCCCGGTACCCCACAGCTGGCAAGCCCCAAAGAATATCACACAGAGAGTCTACATTAGGTTATTGACTGATTGGCCCATTATCTCAGGCTTCTTACTAGCTCCCATAAGTTATATTAACCCATTGTTCCCATCCATGCCAGGCACATGGCCGGTACCTTTTCTCAGCTGGGACAGAGACACATGCTGCTTCCTTGGAGATCTGCGCAGGAATCCCAGGGAAACTTCCTGCTTCCCAATTTCTCCTGTTCTCCTTGCGTCACACCTACTTCCTGTCTGGTTTTCCCACCTATACTTCCTGCCTGGCCAATCAGCATTTATTTAAGACATGATTGACAGGATTGTCCCACACCAATTGTTAACTAGGTAGACCACCCACTGGTAGTAAAGACCTTAGAAAGGACTAGTTGTCCTGGGAATGAAAAGTCGATTGACAGAACTGTGTTTGAAAGACAATCTGGTGTCACAGGGCACAAGAAACTGGTCTCTAAAGATTAAGTGTCACAGTGTAAGGAACCACGTTTTCAGTTACTATTTCAACTGTTTTACTTTGCTGTTTTGGACAATGTTGGATCTTAAACTAAGCCCATGCTTTGTTTGCAAATAGACAAAAGAAAACAGGTAGGCTTTTGAGAGAACATTAGAGCTTTCCTCTCAACAATGGCATAAGGGAAAAATGTAGACAACAGTGCTGCATTTGGCTTGGGGTGTCAGTACAGAAATGGCGAAGATCAGTGACAGATAGCCCTGGTGGCACATGCCTGTAGTTCCATCACTCGGGATGTGAAGGTGGAGGCAGAGTCTGGAGAAGTTCAAGGCCAGCCTGGGCTACAAATACTGTGTCTGTATTCAGCCTATGCCACAGATACCCTGTCTCAGAAACAAGCCACAGACACCAACAAAAGTAAACATTAGAAGAAATTTAATCAAGTTCATAGCAATACATTTATTGTGTACATAGTGAAACACTTTTTATCACAGTTAATGAAAATTTTCTAACAGGGGAGTTTCAGTAAAGGGTCAGAATTCCTGACAAGCCAAAGTGGATAAGCAATGAATACTTCACAGGCTTACCTTCTTGATATGGTATTAAGGAGATGAAGAAAAGGATTATTATTAACTTTTTATTAAAGAATCATATAATGTATTTTATCATGTTTTCCCCTCTTTCAGTTTCTCATATTGTCTCTGCACCTGCCTACCTGTCCAACTGTATGACCTACTTTTCCTCTTTTTAAAACAAACAAAAAGCAAAGAAACACAACCCCCCACATAAACACAAAAATGTCTCTCAGTAAACAAGAAAAAAAAAGATGAGAGGACAAAAAGTGTTCAAATAAAGCAAAATGAGACAAAGAGCCCACAAAAATACTAGTGAGTTTGTTTTGCATTGGCCTGGAGTCTGTACTTAATTGTGGTTAATATCCTCAAAGAGATTCCATTGGAGAAAACTGATTTTTCATTTGCCAGTGGGTCATCAACTGGAGATAGCTTCTTGCTCAGAGATAGAAGTCCTGTGTCTGCTTCTTGCTCTTAATAGTGGAACCTTTGTGGCTTCAACCTGTAGAAGCCCTGTGCACTCTCTCATAGTCTCTGAGAGTTCATACATGCATGAGTCCTGATGTGTTTAGAGGACACTGTTTTCTTGGGTCCATCTGTCAGCTCTGTCTCTTAGGACCTTCCCACTTCCTCTTCCACAGAGCTCCCTGAGCCTCGGGGTGAGGACTTTCATGAAGATATTTCATTTAAGACTGAGTGTTCCAAACTCTCCCACTCTCTGCACAGTGTACAGTTGTGGGTCTTAATCTTTAGTCCCATCTGCTGCAAGAAGAAGCTTCTTTGGTGATGGCCAAGTAAGGCGCTGACCTATGGGTACAGCATTTTTATTTAGCATAATAATGGTATTAAGTTTTCCCCTAGGCACATGACCTATCTACTCTCAGGTTCTTGGCCAACTTAGCAGTTTCAGGTATGGGTTGACCTCATCCAGTGGGCCTTAAGTCCAATAAAGGCATTGTTGGTAATTCACTCCCATAAAATTTGTGTCACTACTGTACCAGTATTTCTTGAAGAAAGGTCGCTGCTGCATATCACAGGAACTGTAGCAGGGAGTTGTTATTATTATATGGTTTTAGCATTCTCCTCCTGTAGCATCCAGTGCCATGGCCAATAATCTGTAGTGGCGATGTTTCATCAAGTGACTTGTGGTCCATGATATATGTTAAACTCTTCAGCAATAGGACCTTACCATCATATCGTGAAGAGAAACCTGTGGTATTTGTGGGTTTCCTCGGGGACCGTGTAGCAATGACTCAACAAGACACAATGCATATCCAGCCCTGAAGGTTGACTTTCTAGTTGGGACACTGTCTTCACTGTTGTTGGGTGATTCAATTTCAATCTTTTTTATCTGTGTGTATTTTAGGAAACTTCAGCAGTAGGCATCCAGTGATTTTTCAGGTGGCCTTTATTGTTAATTGTCCCTCTTCATATTCCTTTCTTTCCTCATCTTTCCCCCATTTATTTCTCCTAAGGAAAAGGAATCTTAAAACATATTTATATTTTGGGACTGAGATCTTTTATTGGGTATGTTAATTTGTGGCCAGGCCAGCTGTCTAATAGCCAAAGGAGTACCTGGAAATCTGTCCGTAGTTAACAGCTTTTGAGTGCTACTCAATGCACTGTATAACTTGTATAACTTGACCAGGTATCTAATGATCCACAGGCACTTAAACTGTTTTAGTGGAAAAACTGAAATATTTGTATGTATATATTTAATAAGTAAGATCTAAAAGGTTGAGTTCAGTATCAACAGAGATGTCATTACCTTTTAATTTTTAAAAATGGCTTTAATTTTATATCATATTTTATATGAATGAGCATTTTACCTGTATATATCTATATCTATATATTTGTGTAGGAGTGTATGCATGTACACATACCCATGTGCACACCTGGTGCCCTCAGATGTCAGAAGAGGTTGTTACATCCCCTGGAACTGGAGTCACAGATGAGTGAGCCATCTGTAGGAACAAGTGCTCTTAAGTCCCGAGCCGTCTCTTGCTCATCATCACCTTATTAACAATGGCCTGTGACTCTTATGACCCTAGTTTACCAAGAACAGTGATAGATGGACTGATCATTTTGTCTTGGCAGCGGTAGGCATTAATCCTTTGTTAATTTGAGTGGATCATCATGTAAATGCGCCTCAGGGTTTTTTCTTTTCAAGGGTGTTTCCTGAA
Source organism: Dicrostonyx torquatus (assembly GCA_028555095.1). Classification (NCBI taxonomy): domain Eukaryota; kingdom Metazoa; phylum Chordata; class Mammalia; order Rodentia; family Cricetidae; genus Dicrostonyx; species Dicrostonyx torquatus. The sequence continues at coordinate 1,641,197 of JAQHUG010000217.1, forward strand.
AGCTTAACTGAGGAGGGTGGACTCGACTTGAATGTAGTTGGCACGACACCATGCGCTGGGTCCTGAACTGAATTAAAAAGAAAAGGCAAGCTGAGCACCAGCGTGCATCTCTCTATGATTCCTGATTGCCATGATGTAGTTCCCGGCCACTTAGCCCCGAAATAATCACACGGATACTGTATTAATTAGATCACTGCTTAGCCCATTAGTGCTAGCATCTTATTGTCTAACTCCTACATCTGAATTTAATCCATTTCTATTAATCTGTGTATTGTCACGTGGCTGTGGCTTACTGGCTAAAGTTTTGGCGTCCATCTCTGTTGGGGGCTACATGGCTTCTCCTTGAATCTGCCCTTTTTCTCCCAGCATTCAGTTTAGTTTTCCCTTCCCACCTAGGTTTTTCCCTGCTATAGGTACAAAGCAGTTTCTTTATTCACTAATGGTATTCACAGCATACAGAGGGAAATCCCATGTCACGATGACACAATGTGACCAGCTGCAGTATGATCCGCTGTCATGACTTTCTTTCCACAATTGATTGAAGCCTTAAATCAAAAGAACCCTTTCTTCCTTAAGTTGATTTTGTCAGGACCTTAGTCACACAGCAATGAGAAAAGCAAGAAAAGTAACTAATACATTTGCATTCAGTAAGTGGATTGCAGGTGAGGGTGGTTACACACATCCCTGATTGCTCCTATTTGTGAAACCTGCATGTGAAGTTTGTTCCTTCTGTGTTGCTGCACCATGTCCTGAATTTACAAATGCAGAGGAGGGAAACAGAAAGATCTGTTGAAGTATAAACATAATATAGCTTACAACAAGAGTGACGTGAGCAGTGGGGACAACGGTACATATTCAGGACCAAGAGATGCACCAGTCTAACCTTTCTGTTAAACGTTCTTCAAAGTTAGGCTAAATAGGAAACATGATTACAGGTATGTGGGGAAAAATCCTTATTATTTGCTTGAGCATCTATTTATTTTTTTCTTGTACAAGCAATTATGAAACTATCTTACAGTTGCCTGGCGTTGCTTAAATATTTTTGCAGAACTGAAAGTGCAGCCATGTCTTGGCAAAGTAATCAGAGCTATATTTCAAAGCAAGAGTAAAATAACACTTCCCAAGATAAAACAGATTATCTTGCATCAAAGGCTAGGAACATTTCAAAGCAAAGTGACATTTTTAAGCAGTGAAACTATTTTACAAATATGCATGTTTATTTCTCATAAATTTGTAAAACCTTAAAGAACAACATCGCCCTCTTCGAAAGAACTGTTGACTGCCATGCATTAGACACATCGTAAAAATTAGCCTAGCTCTGCTCTGGGTAAGAAGAGGGTGTTGTGATCTAATGAAGCAGAAGGAGAGGCTTCCTTGACCTTAACTTCTCAGTGAAGTGGGAACTAGGGCATGTCTCAAGCACTTTAATCATGTTCCTAGAAGGTGACTTCTATTTAAGCAAAGACAACAAAGTTTGATAAGTTTAGGAAGATATAAACTTACTTAAAGACTTGAAGAGAACTTTGTACAAAATAAATTTTCATGGGACACACTGGGGGGAGAAGTGTTGGGGTCTTGGAGAGTGTTTCCTCCTGGTTGTATGATGCTGTAGGAGGCTTGGAATGCTTCCTGCTGCAGAAATGGTCCATTCCTCTCTCTGAAAATCACATTGCCAGTTATCGAACACGCCCTTGTTTAAACAAGTTGACTTTCTGAAGCATCATTTATTTTACTTATTTTTTTTTGTAGCCTCATCTCTCAATTTCAAATTCATAAAGGAAAGTTTAACCTGATTAGTAGTAGTTACATAGTATCTATTACTGAGGTCACTCACTGTAGATTTTTGGTGGAGGCAATTCTCTGTGAATCAGATATGCACTGTCTGACACATCTACTGTAGCCAAAAGATGAAAACAATAATGGCAATTATCTGTGAAAGCCATATGAAATTATCTGGCAAGAAGTCCTGCGCGTGATTTAATAACTTTCTTATTTGGCCCACGACCAGGAAAAGAGATTGGAGGGATCCCAGAAGGCAGTTTCTGTGGTTCTCCATAACATCTTTATGTCTTGAGCAGAGAAACTGACGTCTTCTCAAGGATAATATTGGGCTTGTCTGATCATGGCTGTCAGGTCACAGATAGCTTCTATCTTCAGAGCAAAGGCTGGTTTGTTCACTGTTCATCTTTATAAAAATTACCTCCCTACAGATAAGAGTTTTGATTCTTTTTGCAGCCACACATGTCACCACATATCTGTGGTTACTTGGCAGAATTATTCAGACATAAATATGGCCATTATAGTTGGCTGATAGGGGCTGAACCCATATTAGGTCCCTTACAGCAACTTGTAAGCCTAGTCCCATGAGATTTGATGTCTTCTGGCCTCTATGGGCACCTGCACCCATATGTACATATATATCCCTCCTCAGACAGATACAGATACATAATTAAAAATAAAAAACATTAAAAGTAGACTAATCATTGGAAAAATATCACCAGCATGTAACTAGGGATAAACTAGAAGATAGAAGATTAACCTCAAGTGAGAGAAAATGGAGTGAGAGATAAGGGCAATTTCAGCCCTGATCTGGAACACTGTTTGACTTATAAACTCACACTGTAACAACTGGAAAGGAGATTCTGCACGTTATTTCCGAATCTAACTTCTGTTTCCTGAATTGTAATTTCTCCCAATTTATTATTTCTGTGACTCCTCCATATACTTTATCTTTTAGTTGTTTTGTTTTTTTGTGTTTTGTTATGTTTTTTCTTTGTTTTTTTGAGACAGTGTCTTTCTCTGTGTAACAGTCTTGGCTGTCCTGGCCCTTGCTCTGTAGACCAGGTTGGCCTCTAACTTACTGAGATTTACCTGCCTTTGCCTCCTGAGTGCTGGGATTATAGGTATGTACCACCACACCTGCCTTCTTGTTTTTCTTTTTATATACTTAAACAATAATAAAGATTTGTATATTGAATTTCAGGGCCTTGCCATGCTAGACAAAGGCTTACAATTGATCTACAGCCTGCTTGAGGTTTGTTTTTATCATTTGTCCCATATGTTCTCAGGAGCTTTGTCCCTTCACAGCTCAGGGAAATTGACTTGTGCCTTCATTCGGGAGTTTAAATGTTTAAAAATTCAGTTCACCTTTGACTTTGAGCTCGCCTTTGTAGAGTTCTTGCACTTTGCTCTGTCCCTTCGCCTCCTTCATTGTGATGCCTCATGAACATGGCACTCTGTGCTTTTCTTGAAATGTTCTCTGTCCTTGTGGCCTTCTGGCCCCTGACTGCATTCTCTTTCTCTTGGTGGCTTTTACTTATATCTTGAAGAAGCATCAAGTATGTCATCAGTGAAAATGTCCTTTGGCATCCCTCACATTGACTCTTCCATGATAATACTGACTTATGAAGACACACTTTCCTTAGGGACATTATACCACGTTACACATGCACACATGTGTTTATGTTACATCACGTGATATTATTATGGCAATAATGATACAGATAATTTCCGTATATGCAGTAACTTAGCACTTACTCAAAATCAGCACTAGCCTCTATTTATAGGAAGTAGCTAGAGCTTTGTGTTCACTGCAGAGGCAAAACGCTCAGTGCTTTTCTAACACTTTCTTCTCTATGCCCCGTGTGTGGATGGAAGAGTGTGACTCACTTGCCCAGTTATATTTACTCAACTGTATTCACATGTTATCAAATTTATTTCTGTTCTTATTTTCAGTATATTCTTTATTGAGCTTTCTTACTCTTTTATTAACATATTTATTTACATACTCAGTTTCTCCTTGTAATGTAGTTTTATTAGTTTTGGCAAATGCTTAGTCATGTATTTATCCCCATAAGTTTAATAAACAGCACTTTAGCCCTCCTAGGTTTCTTTATTCACTCTCTTTTGGAACAGCTACTTAGAGCTTCACATGGGTGTGACAAGGCATATCTGTGAACTTGCTTATCAAACTGGCTTGTTTATGGTTGTGCAGTAATACTGTGTAAGTCATTTTCAAATGTGACCGGATACCTGAAGAAGCAGCATCAGGGATGGAAGGTTTATTGCTTGACTGTGGTGAAGGATACAGCCCATCATTGCAGAAAAGGCCAGCAGAAGGAAGCTGCCTGCTAGTATCCTTGATTCGGTAAGCAGAGGAAGAGGAATGCTGGCTGGCTCTCTCCTTACCCTTTTTCTTCAGACCTATCTAGACTCCATAGAGTAGTGAACTCACACCCAGGGAAGATCTTCCCTGCCAGTGCATCTTTTCTGGACAAGTCTTCACCTTCTCCCAGGGGTTTCTTTTACCCCTAGGTGCTTCTTAATTCAGTCACGCTTAAAATGTAACTGACCATCACACATACTGAAGGACTCTTCATTTAAACCAACCTTAGACATATTTTTCTATGTACCACGTATGTGAAATAAATCATAGTTCAGGCTTCACTTTTAGTCTATGGTCCATATCGAGTTGATGCAATATAAAGTCTGGGTCAAATTTCATTCGTGTCGTGGTAAATGGGTTTCTACTTATTACCATCACATTCATTTTCATTTTATATCTTTTATCAATTAAATTAATCTAACTAATTTTGGGTTAAAAGTTAGGGCACTTACATTTGTCATCCAGTCTCAAATGTTCAATCCTGAAAATAAACACCCAGGCTACATTACATAGACTGACAAGTTATATTTAGGAAGATCTATGTACACACACACACACACACGCACACACACACACACACACACACGTACTCACACACACAAACACACTCAATAACAATTAGTAAGCAAAAGAGGCGTTGAATTTGCGGGAGAGAGGAGAGGGCTATCTTGGAGGTTTTAGAGAAGAAAGTAAAGGAACAAAGTTGTAATTTATTCTAATCTAAAAAAAAATGAGAGAGGGAGGTTAATTTTAAATATTTCCCTTTAGCCCAATACCAAAATGTAATAATTACTCAAGACATATCAGTACATTTGTTTCTAGAGTCAATTCTTCCTGTACTAAATTTATAATAAATCAGCAAAAATGGTAAACCACTCACAATGTAGTAACATATTGATTTTTATGGATCAAGCTTAGATACTACAAAACTTATAATACTAATGCACTCAGTTGAACACTAGTAAGAGTACCCATAGGTCTTTGCAACTCTCACGAGATCATTCCAGACATTTTCCGGCATCCCACAATGGCATTCTCATCCTTCATATTCACTTTTTAACCCTGTCCCAGGCTACTAGCAAGCAGTCAGCTGTACATCAAATCAGCTTTCAATTTTGGATGTGTTCCCTATGTGGTATGCTATAAAGTATGAAAATGGTGTTTCAAACTTCAGCTGTGTTTTAGCATGCCCCGGTGCATCATTGTTTTAGATGAGGAGTCCTTTCCATTTACATGTCAAATTTCATGGTTACATAATCAATGGGAACTTCTGTAGTTTCCGCTTTGAGTTATCCCAACAGTAATGATGGGAACAATTGTGATGGGTCTTTATGTGGACTTCTGATCTCCTGGACATAAAACCAAGGCGCAGTTGTTGTAGTCACTAGAGTGACTTTATACTTTACCTTCTACGGAGTTTCCAGGCTGTTCTCAGAGCTGCCATATTGTTTACACTGTTAGATTTCCATGGCAGTGGATGAACAGTCTTGTTTTTCTAAATCCCTGTCAACACTTGTTATTTACCTTTTTTGTATTAAACATATTTAAACTTATGGTATTTTTAGCTGATAATGTCTCATATGTGAGACCTAGCCAGCTTCCTGGGGACAGTGATGTCATAGACCTTAGGAAAGAATCTACTACTGTTGCTATAGAGATTTGCATTGGTATGGATATTTACTGGTAAAAATTTAAGATCAGTTTTGTTATATGTGTATTTCTGCTCTTGATTAAGATACTGCATGTGCAGCTCATTTAAAAATGTAATGTAAATTAAGAAATATAGGTTAATAGATAATCATCTATCATAGTCATGCTTGTAGTCATGAGTTAGATTTTCGAGATGTATAGAGATACATTTCAGATAGATAGATAATCATAAAACCTTTCAAAGACCTTCAGAATATGGAACTTAAAATGTTTTAAGAAGCTAGAACTTTTCATGACAGAGACATGTCTGCTCCTGGCAGCACCAATTACTTCAAGAGGAAGATGGGCATCGAAGAGGCTCCTCATGGAGTTTGTTAGCTACTTGGGCAAGAAATTGCTCTTGCCTGGACTGCTTGATGAACTGGACATGCAGGACCCACAGAGAAATGACAACTGAACTTGCCGAAAGGTGAGACAATCTTTCCAGGTTTCTGCTTCATGAAAGAGTCTGCTAGGCATTCTGCAGGAAACAGAAGAAAGTGACTGAGAAACTGCCAATATAGGCAGAACTGTTTGTAAAATTTCCTGTTTTGTGGAAAAGTCTGCTTGATATTATGGGCCTGTAGACTGAAGATGGATGCCCCATTGGTACAGAAGAACTTTGGGTGACTCTCCAGGTAGCGAGATATCTCTGTCATTTCTAGAGTTTCAGAAGTTGTTTATAATGCACTTCCTGTTTACTTAGGTAATATTATATCCTTCTGAAGTCTTTGATGGAGTTGAAAAATTTGTAGTTTTAGTTATAATTTTCCTTAGTTATAATAAAAGATAAAGTAGATATAAATATTGTAACTGTAATTCTTGCTTTATTGTAACTGTAATTCTTGCTTGATATCTGTTTTGTTATATTAAATATATATATAGATAGATATATAGTAATTTTACTATGTTAAAGTTGAAACCTTCCTTTTCATTTAAGCAGAAAAAGGGAGGTGATGTAGGATTCCCCTCTGTATTTGGGAATAACTGGTTAATAAAGGAACTGCTCTGGGCCTATAGCAGAGCTATAGGGGAACAGAGTTAGGTGAGGAAAGTTAAACAGAATAATGGGAGAAAGAAGGGTGGAGTCAGAGAGATGCCATGTAGCCCCTTCAGATACCAGAACTTTAGCCGGTAAGTCACAGCCACATGGCCATACACAGATTAATAGAAATGGGTTAAATTAATATGTAAGAGCTAGCCAATAAGAAGCTAGAGATAATGAGCCAAGCAGTGATTTAATTAATACAGATTCTGTGTGATTATTTTGGTTCTGGGCAGCTGGGACGAACAAGCAGCTCCTTACAACATAACGTCCCTTTGCTAGACCAGCATAATCCCTTTCTTTTTAAAGACAATATATAGTCTTTTAAAGACTTATTATAAAGCCAGTTTGGCTTCATAACTTTTTTTTTTTAGCCCAGATCAGTCTCAAAGATGAGATGATCCTTCTACCTCAGACTCTCAAGGGCTGAGACTCAGGAAGGCACAGTTGTGTTCTACTCAGGGAAGTCTTTCCTAGTTTAACACATTTCCTGTGGCTTATAGACTAGGCTGGCCTCCTGAGTGCTGGGATCACAGATGTACAGCAACAAATCCAACTTACTTTCGGGTTTTAATGACAGAACTAATGACTCTAAATGTCTGAAGCCCGTGGATTTCCTTATTGTTGTCAAAAGACTCTGTTGTCCATCACCACAGTTATCCTACAGTCAGTCAGGGGTTTACCAACCCTCCCCTAAGGTGGCTGCTTATGCAGAGCCTTAAGGTCCTTCAGCGACAGAATCTCAGTGCTCTGTTATTATCTGAGCATACACATCTTTGCACCGGTGGCCTCCTACATTCACCAGAAACAAACAAACAAACAACAAACTGGACTATGACAGCATGGATACATCATTCTTTACTTTTTCCTTTCAAGACTTTCATTTTGTCTGCTGCTTAACCCAACTGCTACCCACTACCTCAGGCAATGGCAAAGTGGAAAACTGTTTCTCGCAGGTGTCTCTCGCAGTTTGTTTCTACAAATGGTGCTAAAGGAGAAGGCGTTCCCAATGGATGAGTTCTGAGTCTGGTAAACAGCAGGCAGCCTGTTAGGTGTGCTTCCAGGGGACCAGTAGGCTGGGAAAACAGCACAACACAACCTCGGGGCTGAGGCATCCTGAAAGTAGTGGCTTAGTTTTCGCTTGCAAGGCTGCACAGGAACAGGGCTGTTCATTTTTAAAGGCTACTGCAGAGCTACAGAACAGATGGAACAAGAGCAAGTTCAACCAACGGGTTTCCTGTTCTTGTCAGCTTTTGTTCATGAACTGCTGTTTGAACCCTAGGGTTTCTGAGACTCAAACTCAGGTTGTCAGGTTTGGTGGCAAGTGACTTTATCCACTGACTGTCCCTGCTGGCCCTGAACATCATCTTACAATCAACAAAAATCTGTCCACATCTTTCATTGTCAAGTTCACTTCCACTCGAGAAGCCAGCTGCACAACAAGTGAATAATAAGATTCAGCTTGCTAGCCAGAATCCCCTCTCCCAACTGCTGTATGATGTTGTATTCATTGGCTCATGTCTCTGCCTCAGAACTTGATAAAATAAAACTGACATTGAAGGAATGATTATAAAGTAGCTACAATTAATTTTTTAGGTATTTTATTGATTTTTATTAAGATCTACATTTTTCTCTGCTCTCCTCCCCTTTAGCCCTCCCCCAAGGTTCCCATGCTCCCAATTTACTCAGGAGATCCTGCAAAATTCAAGATGTTGTAGTACTCCATTGTATAAATATACCACGTTTTCCTTATCCATTTTTCGGTCGAGGGGCATTTACGTTGTTTCTAGGTTCTGGCTATGACAAATAATGCTGCTATGAATACATGTGAGCACATGTCCTTGTGGTTCAATTGAGAATCCTTTGGATATATGCCCAAAAGTGGTATTACTGAGTCTTGAGGAAAGTTGTTTCCTATTTTTCTGAGAAATCACCACACTGACATCAAAGGGGTTGTACCAGCTTGCATTCCCACCAGCAATGCAGAAGTGTTCTCTTTTCCCCACACCCTCTCCAGTATAGGTTGTCATCAGTGTTTTTGATCTTGGCCATTCTTACAGGTGTAAGATGGAATCTCAGAGTTGATTTGATTTGCATTTCTCTGATGATTAAGAATGTTGAACATTTCCTTAAGTGTCTTTCAGCCATTTTAGATTCCTCTGTTGAGAGTTTTCGGTTTAGGTTTTTACTTCATTTTTTATTGCATTATTT
>JAQHUG010000217.1:1656214-1678415 GCA_028555095.1 Dicrostonyx torquatus
TCCTTGGGTTGGAGTTTTCCTTCTAGTATTTTGTTTAGGGCTAGTTTTGTGGCTAGGTATTGGTGAAGTCTAGTTTTGACATGGAATATCTTGTTTTATCCTTCTATGGTGATTGAAATTTTGCTGGGTATAATAGTCTGGCCTGGCCTCTGTGGTCTCTTGATGTCTGCATCCAATGAGAAGTCGGGTGTAATTCTGATAAGTCTGGTTTTATATATTAATTTTTCCTTTGCAACTCTTAATATTTTTCCTTTACTCTGTATGTTTAGTGTTTTGATTATTATGTAGGAAGGGGACTTTTTTATATCCAGTCTATTTGGTGTTCTGTAAGCTTCTTGTATCTTCATAGCCCTATTTTTCTTTAGGTTGGGAAAGTTTTCTTCTATGATTTTGTTAAATATATTTTCTGTGCTTTTGAGTTGAACTTCTTCTTACCTATTATTCTTAGGTTTAGCCTTTTCATGGTGTCCCATATTTCCTGGATATTTTTGTTAGATTTAATGTTTTGTTTGACTGATGAGTCTATTTCCTCTATTGTATCCTTAGCACTTGAGATTCTCTCTTCTATCTCTTGTATTCTGCTGTTCATGCTTGCATTTGTGGTTCCTGATCATTTTCTCATGATTTCTGTTTCTATAATTCCCCCAACTTGTGCTTTCTTTATTGTCTCTATTTCAGTTTTCAAATCTTGAATAGTTTCTTTCATACATTTGATTGCTTTTTCTTGATTTTTTTAAATGGATTTGCTGATGTCTTCCAATTTTTTGTCTTTTTCTCCATTTCTTTGAGAGAATTGTTCATTTCCTCTTTAAGAGTTTCAAACATTCTCCTGAAGTTGTTTTTAAGGTCACTTTTTTCTGCTTCATCTATGTTTGGTTGTTCAAGTGTTGCTATTGTAGAGATTTTAGGTTTTACTGGTGTCATGTGGCTCTTTGTGGTGTTGCATGTCTTCTTACCTTTCCTACTCATCTTTTCCTATAATACGTATGGTTGGGACTCTCTGTGATTCTGTTGATTAATTTTCTAGTTGCCAGTGAATACAAAGCTCAGATGGTTGTTCCTTGTGGTACAGTCAGTGCCATGGTTCTAGTTACCCCTTTGGTCACTCTGTGTTCCTGGAGATAGCTCAGCACTCCCAGTCTTTGCTCTGCTCCCTTGGAGTTTGCTGTCTAAGGCCTACTTTGGCTTAAGTTACTGGCTTTTACCTGTTTCTGTAAATCCTGGTCTAGTTTCCCTACTGCAGAGGTCCCTGGTTTGGAGTTGGTCCTGCAAAGGTCTCTGGCTCTGGTCTGCTCCCTTGGAGTTCCCAGGCTCAGTTGAGCTCAAACCCGCAGAGGACCTGGCTCAGGCTTATGCCCTCAGAGGTCCCAGCCTTGCGCTCAGACCTGCAGAGGTTTCTGGTTCCTGCCTATTCCCTTTGATGTCCCAGACCAATTCCCAGACCCACAGAAGTCCTGGCTCAGGCCCACTCCCTCTGAGGCCCCAGAATCATGCCTGGCCCCGCAGAGATCTCTGGTTTCTGCCTACTCCCTTGGACATCCCAGATTCACACCCAGACTGGCTGAGGTACTGGCTCAGGCCTAGTTCCTTGGAGGTCCTAGACTCTCATCCAGACCCACAGGGGTTCTGGCTTAGGTCTACTCCCTTGAAGGTATCAGATTCATTCCCGGGCCCTCAAAGGTCTCTGACTCTGGCTTTGGCTCACTCATTCAGCAGTTATTCCTCTGTACCTGTTCCTGTGGAGATCGCTGTCTCTGGTCTGCTCTAGACCAGGTCTCTGGCTCAATCCTGATCTGCCATTGTCCTGAGATTGGATCTGCTCCCATGGAACTTGCTTTCTCAGGCCCACTCTGGCCTAGGTAGCTGGTTCAGTCCCATTTTTGTTTAATTTGTTGCCTCAGGCCTGTTCCAACCCAAGGTGGAGTTCCTTGCCTCAGGCCTACTTTTGCCAAGTTCGTGATTAATCTTTTTTCTTGGTTTTTCAAATTTCTCTTTGTAACAGCCCTAGCTGTCCTGGAACTAGCTCTTGTAGAGCAGGCTGGCCTTGAACTCACAGAGACCTGCCTACCTCTGTCTCCTGAGTGCTGGGATTAAAGGTGTGTGCCACTGCCCGCCCCCTCTGGCCTAGTTATGAGTAATTATAATAGATGTGGCAGTGGGTATTTCCATCCACACTGAAAAGGACAAGTATACCATTTACTGAAAGGATGCTTTCCTTAGTGAAAAACACAAGGCAATATAAAGGATCAATAGTCACACATCTGCAGACTCTTGAGTGTGTCAAAGACATGTTATTTGGGAATCCATGTCATACTGACATAGGATTGGGAGCATCATGGTGTGTTAGTCTTAACATTATTCTTAATATGTTCTCTCAACATTTATTTGATATATACAAGGAAAATCTTATTTATGCTATTTTATTTATGTATGCAAAATAAGTGAAAAATATATAACATGACCTACTCTATACATAAACACTGTGCAATGCTTTTATGTGCATGCAACAAAATTCATATCCATCATGGAGAAGAGTGTGGAGTCTCCTGAGACAAATACACCTTAAGAATATGTTTCTACATGTCCAAAGGAATTGAAACTAGTACTGAAGAGAGAGCCGTGCAACCCAATGTTCCCTGAAGCATACTCATCAGGATATGGCAGGAGTGAGCGAGTGGATACAAATGGCATGCTTTATGATGGGATGGAAGTGTGTATAATTGAATAGACATTTAAGTCAGCTTTATATTTTATATTAATCAGGAGGCTACTGGTAACCACAGCACAGTGAGCAAGCTTAGTTCATTTTCACAAAAGTCAGAGTTGGTACATAGAGAACGTAAGTGTGAACAAAGAGTAACTACTGCTTTCAAAGTTCGTGTGTTTATGGTAAAACATCTTACTCTTGGCATCAGGGTGTCCTTCTGAGGTTTTTACCAAATGACTTAATATTTGAAAATACTTAAAATCTCTCTTGCTGTTTGGGGTAGAAAGAATAATTCTCATTAAGATTTGTGTATAGTTATAAGTCTTACTTCAGGAAGGGGTGGTTACAGTAGAATTTGGATTAGTAACTCTACCTAATGTTTCTGACTTTTCTTAAGCAACTATATTCCAACATCTGTCAATTAGAATACCTTCACTTTACCATGGCGATAGAGGCCGTACTAGAGAGATGATAGCCTCCCCTTCATTCTAGATCCCACTGTCACCTGCTCTAGTTTCCTCTGTTAATTAAATTGTATTTGACAGTCTTGACTGTGGTCTGCCAGGGATTTGGCTATCAATGCTTAGAGGAGAGCACAGAGAATAATCTAGAAACTCTCTTCTATTCTGCGGTGACGGCAGAGACTGGTGTGACAGTGTCACTAGGGTTCTCACCTGGTTCATACCAGTGAACCAACTGCAAATCACTTCCCTATGTCAAGATGAAGCCTTATCATTGTTCGTTTTCTTCACTAGGCCAGTCTACTAAATGGTTCTACAGAGGGAACTACATTATTTTTCTCAATAATACCCCTTTAGGGAAAAATAACCAAAGCCCATGTAAACTTATGTACATGTAAAATCTTATAATGGAAAATTTGGGGCATTAAATTAAACTTACTGTCTCAGGAAGTTTCCAATGATGATTAAGAGAGGAAAAATATATACCTGAAACAAAATGGAAACAGAAGCTAAAAATGACAAGCAAAATGGAGATTATTTATTTTATATTCATCAATAATCTGAAGCTTTTGCTGGAAGAAGAAAGAGGATGTAAGGAAGAACTATAAGATAAGGATTAGATAATTATTGACTTTTGAGAATTTTCTTTCTCAAATACCAAAAACCTTTATTTCTGTGACTATTTGGTCTGTGAGTGGCTATATGCTCCTTTGTATGCATATACATGGAGGTTAGGTATAAACGTAGGAGTTTCACTCATTTGCTCTCCACCTTACCCTTCTGAGATAGGATTGGAGTTCACAGAATGACTACATGGATTAGGCAGTAAAGCCCCAACTCCTCTGGTCTCTACCTCCCCAGTCTTGCATTGCAGGCCTGATTCCATGTGTCTGGCTTTTTACTTGAATAATAGGGATCCATACTGAGGCCCTCGTATTTGAGCAGTGAGCACTTTATCTACTGAGCTAACTCCAGCCCCATCATTTTATAATTTCAATGTTAGTTCTACTTATTGTACAACCTTTATCAGAGAAAATATATATGGCTTTTATGTATGTTTAAAATACTTAATTCTCCACCATTAAAGATATCAAAACTTTACCCAATGTAAAACAAAACAAAACAACCAGACTCTAAAGATGGGGGCAAGTTTTATATCTTGAGATAAAACTATTATCTTCAAATTTTAATATGGGTTCAATGAAACAGCATGGGTTCCTCTGAGAGGGAGTCAGGAAGGTAGCTCTTGTAGGAAGCACAACCAGTTGAGAAGAAATTGCAAAGATAAGCTGGAAAGATAAAGAAGAGTGTTAAGGATAAACACAGGCCAGTGATAAAACACTTAAATATAAAAGACAGCAATTCAAGGAATGCTGGGAAAATCCTAAGACAATCAGCTTTCTTTTATTCTCCTCTTGATGTCTCTTTAATTCCATCCAAGTAATTGGTAATGCAGCAGGAATTAAAAATTGGTCACTTTTATTTTGTATTCCTTTTATTGTTATCTTTTAATGGCATACTTTAGCTTCAACTTAAAAATTTCCTGGCACCCATTGATGCAGATAAACTGTCGTGTGAACATGTTCTGAAACAGCAGTGTATAAACCTGACAGCTTTCCGTTAGATTAAAAGTCAGATATTTGAAAATTTTATAATGCTACTTGTGGATTTTAGACATGTAATACTTTCATTACTAGCATATTTTTAATCACACAAATTAGAGGCTTACATAAAGTTTCTCTGATTTTGAATTAGTTTTCAAGAATCAGTAAAAGGTTTTTAACTCCATATGTATTTGGTAAATTTTCATTCAATTATATTTTTTTCAATATGGAGTACAATGTAGTCTTACACAAATCACTATATTATTGTTAGTCACAGGAATATATTAAAATAAAGAAGTTTACAATATGCTTTTAAAAGCATAAATATTAAGTGGTATAAAGGTATAACATTAATTACAACTATCCAAATAATTGAAATCTATCTGTAGATTTCTTGAAAAGTAAAGATGAAAAGAATACCACTTGTGATTAGTGACAGGTGCCTGCTATTAATAAAAATTAGGTAATAAGTATTTGGTAACTGCTACTAGATTAACAATTTTTACTTTCCTTTTTTCCAATCTCTTCTATTATAATACACACTCATCTTCGATAACTTATTTTGAGAACATTCATGAGAATTTGTGCTTTGCTATACACACAGTGTAGACACGTATGTCTTGTTCAGTTTTGCTTGAGACAGGGAGTCACTAAGTAATCCAGATTAGGCTGCACGTGAACTCCTACTGCCCCAGCGTCCTGCATGGTGGAATTACAGTCATACAACTTCACACCAGAGTCATATTCACCTGTTTGTGTGTCCAGGAACAAACAGTAGTTGGAGACACAAACACCCAGGGCCTATCTGAAAGCATGCCAGTCCACTGGAAAGTTCTGAACAAGGGAGACACACCAAGAGTGGAACCGAAGAGCAGAATGTTCAGTAAAGCTTTCAAATGTCACGGGAAGCCCCAAAAGGCTGAGACCGTTTCTGTTTACCTTCTCATTCTGTGAGACCTCTACACGCTGGAGCAGGAGGCTCTCTAATTGTTTGCAATTCTCCATGAGACCCTGGGGACATCAGACAAAGCTTTCAGGGTCAATAGTCACACAGTCTGTGGCTTATACACAGACTTGTCTCAGAGGAGAATACAAACTCATGTTTCCCAACTATGGTCAAAACAGCAAACTAGGCAACTGAGTGCAGAAGTAATATCACTGAAGAGAAAGTAGGAAGATTTCTCCCAGTATGAAAATAATTAGGCAGTTTAAAAAATGATTTAAGGTGTATATTCTTTGTTAATTTCTAAGGTAAAACTTTTAGAAGAACCTAGAAATTGATCACTTTATAAAACTGTGTATTTCAGAACAAATACAGCAAATACCCATATTTCGTGTTTTAAGGAACATACAAAACTTAAATCTTAAAAAATTGACTTCAAAGACAGTTTAGGGGTTAGTATCCAAATGCTTGCCTTTCTCTCTCTCTCTCTCTCTCTCTCTCTCTCTCTCTCTCTCTCTCTTCCTTTCTTTGTGTGTGCCTGTGTGAAACCACTTCCATTTCTTAAGCAACAAACTATTATACTTAATTCCACCTCTCGAGTATTTTTGTCTCTCTGTGCCTTTTCTCCATATAGTGAAGGACTTTGTTCTAGGTACTAGAAAAGAAGCAATCACTTAAACGGACACTGATTTGTCAATCATTTTCATGAATACCTAGAAAACCATTTGTGTAGTGTGCATTCAGAGATGCTTATTGCCTACAAGTTTATTAATTTCAAATTTTTGAGCATTGCATTAAAAGATTTCAGAAACTTTTACGATGAATAACCCAGGTTACAACAAGAAATGGTTAGCTGTTTTTCTAGTACAAAAAAAAACCTTTCTCAAAAATTTTAATAAATTATTTTTTTCAAGACAGGTCCGTGTATCTTAGGAGCCTATCCTGGAACTCATTTTGTAGACCTGGCTGACCTTGAACTCACGGAGATCTGTGTGCCTCTACCTCCTGAGTGCTGGGATTAAAGGCATGCGCTACCACCACCCAGCTCAAATAGAGAATTTTAAAGTACTTATTTGAGGTGTGTGTGTGTGTGTTTATGTGTGTGTGTGTGTGTGTGTGTTTATGTGTATGTGTTTGTGTGTGTGTACGCGCGCATGTCCAATAGTGTTTGTTTCCTTTCAATCCTTGCAGTTTGGGGTAGTTGGGTTGTAGATGGAGTCTCGCATTTTAACTAGGGCTAGCCTGAAACTCACCACGTGACCTCAAACTCTTAACATTCCTTCTAGACTCTGTCTCTCAAGCTCCAGGGGTATGGTTTGAGACATTATTCCCGACTCCTGGTAACATCTGTTGATTTTGAAAGCAAGGACCATGTTTCTCCATGGATGTAGCTACCTGAACAGGTTGTGGTAAAGAGTAAGCATTTAAATCTTTTTAGGCCCTGAGCAAGGCTGGTTTCTATATGTATTTCGGCAGTGAGTGTGATGCCTGAGAGGTATGTACTTCATCACTGAGCTACCACCCGGCTTTCTGTATGGAAATTTGAATTCTCCTTTAGTGATGCTTCTACTAGGTACTTGATTTACCAGGCCAGGGGTGGTGGGCAAGGCCCTGGACCCTAGGCAGCTAGAAGGCTGGGACCAGTTAAACCTGCAGACCTGGGAGGGAGACTGGGGTGGTGAGAGGCACCAACAAAGGCTGCAGGGTCCAGTATGTATCCCTCACTCTTTGACCCTTCACTCCCCAGATTCTTGAAAAAGGCCAGGCAAACGGGGAGGTTTGGGGGTATCTTGGTGTTAACAAACACCCAGAGAGAGTGAAGGGGTTGGATCAGCAGGCCCAGTAGGTAGAAAGACCCCAGTAATTCTGTGTTGTCCCACAGGTGGTGGCCTTGGCCTTACTGAACTAGAGTTAGCTTGGGTGGGGGTGGGGGCACATTTCTGTAGTGATGGGGTCTGGTGGAGTATACTTACGCCACACTGAAATTGTGCCTAGCAGGCTCTGTAGGTAAGAAGTACAGGCTACTGGAGAGAGTAGGGCTGCTGAGAAGCTTGATTCAACAGTAGCCTGGTCAGGCTTTAGCGTGCCGTGAAACACTGAGAGCCCCAAAGGCCCAGCAGCGCTTAAAGGGGGTTGTGATCTCATCCATGCCTGGGCACCTAGGACACCGTGTACTAAAACCTTCCCCCGCCCAGCTATTGCTATGGCAACCTCTCTGTTTGAGGCTGCTGGACCCTAAGCCGCAACGCAGCTCCCCCTGGCGGAATGCCTAGTACCAAGCACGCCCTGGAGACCCACAGAGGCGAGGCCTGGCCTAACGGTGCAGGCTTTGGTCCTCCCAGCCCCCTCCCTTGTTGCCATGGAGACCGCCAGGGCAACCTCACCAGTACCAGCTGCAGCAGCCACAGCCGCTCAAGAAGAAACAACCTGAGCTCTCTTTTGCCTCAGCGCCTCTTCCAGGAACTCAAACCCAGCAGCTGCTACAGCCAGCCTCCCACAGGCAGGAAGTGAGAGGGCAGAAGTCCAGTATCGGCCAGTCCCTCCTCCACACCTTTCTTTATTTGGCTTTCCATTCTGAATTTTATACCTTGACATCTTTTATGATAAAGTTTAAAGGGCAATATAACGTGATTCCCTTTATTCTGCCTGCTACATCTTTCCTGTTAACATGCCGCGTTTAATTCCACGTCTTGGATCATGCTTAACCATCAAGATCTTATTTTAACATTACTCTTCTCTCCAGCCCTCCCTCCTTTCTTCCTTCCATCCTTCCTTGCCTCTTCCTTTCTTCTCTCCCCCTTATTTTGTTTCACCCATTCCTGTCTTCCTTCCTTCATTATTTGAAAAACCCAGGTTCATTAATCAAAATGGATTATAGGCAAGAACTGTCTTGTCCCTATGCACCAGTTAAAGTTTTTTTTTTGACAAATATTTGAATCTGTTTTGTGTCAGAATATGGGAGATTCTTGGAAGATAAAGAGTGGGATTTTTTAAAGTTCCTTTGCTGTATTACTTCCAGTTCCACACTAAATGGAGTGCCATAGCCTCTCTTATAGGCTCTCTTCCTTCTCTGATGGGGACTACTTTTGACACTGTCAATTGTTTAGGGTAGAAATAAGGGTCAGAGGACTCTGCCTTTGGATTAAACAGTCCAGACTGACCATAGTCAGCTCTAGTGCAAGCTCTCGTGCACCTCTACCGATTACAAGTTGGATACTCTCAGTGACAAGGGTCGACTGTGAACAAGCAGAGCCATCTGTGGGTAGCACAAGTGCTAATTGGTCTTAATAATAAAGACCCAGAGTCAGATGTTAGGGGGTGAAAGCTGAAAGATCAGAGAAGCAGAGCAGTCAGCCACTAGAGTTCTTACCTCTAAGCAATCCTTAGACTGGACGGGGCAAGATTTGATCTCCAGGAATCCTCAGACTGAATGCAATGAGCCCCTGTCTCCACCCACCTCCATTCCTCTTTCTCTGCTTAGGCATATCCCTTCCTGTCTCCACCTCACTAAGGCTGGGATTAAAGGTGTGTGCCACCTCTGCCTGACCTCTATAGCTAACTAGTGTGGCTGCTCTGCACTCTGATCAGAAACTGCTTTTGGTTCTCAGCACCTCTAGCTCTGTGGCTAACAGTTGGCGGTCCTGTAACAATAGCTGATTGGTTGTTTGATCAGAGATGTTCGAATGTATTGTTGGAGATGCATAGAGAAGAACCTGCTGAAGCAGGGTGTGATTGTCAACGATACAAAAACAAGGAGAGGGTCAGGAAGGAAAGCATCCACATCCATGGGGGCTCCTAATCCAGTAGAAAGCAGGTTGTGAAGCAGTGAAAAAGAAAGAAAGTGAAGAATTTTTTCTGTTCTCCAACTGTCTGGTCCAAGAAATACTGAGTCCAGATTTAGTTTAAAAGGAGTGGTCAGTGGGTCTCCAAAGGCATCCCAATAGGAGTGAGGAGGTGTATGACACAGTTTGTAAGGATGAGGCAGAGGAAGATAAAGAAAATCCAAAGACCAAACCGAGAGAGAAGAGGTTGCCTGGTACCAGGATTTGACAAAGCCAAGAGCCAAGAAACCAAGCTTGAGAGATGAGTCCTCACCTGTGGGAAATGGCCAGAGGTGGAGAAGAGTGGGCTCACCAAGCATGCCTGTGTTAGATGGAGGAACCCAGTGATCCATCAGGTGGAGAAGTGAGGCTGTCATATGCGGACCAGGCTCCAGAGTTGCCTCAGACTGCTGCGGAGCAGGACAAAGCACCAGCAGAGCCTTTCCTGGTCAGGGATCCAATGTTGTCATTTAAAAAATGCTACAAGGGGCTGGAGAGATGGCTCAGTGGTTAAGAGCATTGCCTGCTCTTCCAAAGGTCCTGAGTTCAATTCCCGGCAACCACATGGTGGCTCACAACCATCTGTAATGAGGTCTGGTACCCTCTTCTGGCCTGCAGACATATACACATAGACAGAATATTGTGTACATAATAAATAAAGACATTAAAAAAATGCTACAAAAAGAAGTCATGTTGTACAACAAGGCTCACATAGATTTATTTGAAGAGGAGAGAAAGGGTTAGAAAAGTGGGCACACAGGGGACAGAACCCAGTTCCTGGGGACAAGACTGGTGGAAGAGAGAAATAGAAAGAGAGAGATAGAGAAAGACAGAAATAGTACAAAGAGGGAAAGGGACAAGAGGTGGGCAAAGCCCACCTTTTAAAAGGGGATGTAGCAAATGTGCACAGGAGCTGCTCTGCTCTCAGTATCTGCAGCTGAGGACCTAAGTAAGGGCAGGCTAGTGCAGATGTTGGAATGCTAACAATCTGTGCGGGCGGCTTTTGTTTTGTGAGAGCACCAAGCAGGTTCCGATAATTACAAGTTTCTTGCACAGACTCACAACTTAGAATAGACCAGCTTTCATACTTACTCTTCGGAAGAATTCTAGCAATGGAGGATGGATGTTTCTTTCTCAACTCTGATCGTTGGGACTCTTAGTAACTTTGGCCACACTTTCTGTCATGAAGGCCTTGAAGCTACTGAAAGATTTGAATACACTCCAAGCCCAAGGTGAAACTATGAATTGATTTACTTCAAGTGGCTTTGAGCATCTTTTCGTTTAAAATGTACTGAGGGTTTCCTGAAGAAAAACTAAACAAATGCCCCCTTTGCCACCCTTCTTAAACCTAAGATTAAAACTTTCTTGATACAAACTTTAATTTTCCTTGGAAACCTCTCACACTTTTTCTGGTACCCATTTAACTGAGGCTTTGCCCTTTTTCCTTCCTAGCATCCCTATCCTCCTTTCCTTCATAATATTGGCTTGCCAGCTTATAACCAAGATGTGATTTGTCGCTCCTCAAAAACCATTAATAAAGTCGGGTGGTGGTGGTGCATGTCTTTAATCCCAGGACTCTGGGCAGAGGCAGGGATGTCTGTGAGTTTAAAGTTAGCCTGGGTTAGAGCTAGTTCTAGGACAAGGTCCCAAAGCTAGGAGAATCCCTGTCTCAAAAAAAAAACCATAAAACATAAAACAAAACAAAAAAAACATGAAGGAAAAGGGAAGGCTAGAGTGATTTATGGGAAAGCCAATACACAGGTATTTCTGTATAATTGAGAAGCCTCCTTTTTTCCTCTACATACTTTATAAGCACAAATTAATAGTGCAGAATAATGGATCACTGCAGCACTTGGGTAGATGTGAGACTTTAGTCATATTCACCTCCATCACTTCTTTCCTCCTCCCGTCCCAGTTCAGCTTTATTCCTACTAACGGTTTGGCTTCTACGTTTATGTCCCTTTTCTCTGCTGGATTCTACATGGGAGAGAAAGTATACAGTCCTGCTCTGACTCAGGCCTGTGTCACCAAACACGGTGATTTCTCTTCATTTTTCTGCAAATGACGTGGTTTCACTGTTATTTATGACTGGATAATCCTACATGTGACTATATGACATAATTTATTTACCCAGTCTTCCATTTTCCTAAAATTTTCATGACCCTGCTGTTGTTCTGCAATATGAATGGGTATCCAGGTATCTTTGTTAAATGATGACTTTCATTTCCTTGGAAATATACCCAAAGAATTCTCAGTGCAGCCATCATTTTTGTTTATTAAGAAACTGTTGATTTTTATTTATTCATTTTGATGATAACTTGGTAAAATTTCTTCAGCAGATCTAAACATATTTTGGTGATAATTTTAGTATCTTGCAATTGGATAAGCTCATGTTGTTTAGATAAATTAACTTCTTCATTACTCATTTGTATCCCTTTTACTTATTCTTCTTGCCTTATCTCACTAGCTACAATTTCTAGTTCTGGGACCAGAGAGGTGGACCGGTGAATAAAAGTACATACTGAGTTTGGTTGCCAGCATCCTGTTAGGCAGCTCAGAACTGCCAGTAACTTCAGCTTCAGGGGATCTAGCACCTTCTTTTTACCTCCGTGAGCGCCCTCCCCACCCTGTGTGTACACATAATTTTTTAAAATGCATGTATTTTATTGAATAAGATTTTAAGTAATTATCTCTTTCTTTTTACCTTTCTGTTCATCCTCCCGTGTTCTGTATCCACTTCTTGGCTGGTACATTCATTTCTGTGATGGGGCTCTTGAAGGCCATGTGTATCCCGTTCTGTCTGCATGTTCTATATATCACTCACTTTCCTGAGAAGCTGTTTTCTGATGGTTTCACCTCCGAGGGGCAGAGAAGCTGGTAAATATTTCTGATCCACCATCTTGTCTGTGATCTTTCCTTCTATCTATGTTGCATCTTTATTTTCTCCTGGTTTTATTTTTCATTATGAATATTTTCCTGGACTTCCTTCTCCATCTACGATCTTGTTATTTTTCTACTAAATCTGTGCTATCTTTTGCATCCTTTTCTGACTTCAGATTCCCTGCCTAGAAGTATTTTATCTTTCTCATACACAGCTCAAGGTCCACCTGCCCTTCCCTCAGCTCTGTCTGTATAGAAAGCGGCTGCTTCCCCTCTGTTTTGTGTTTCATTTAAGGATCTCAGGAAGCACTAGTAGTCATCTAAGATGGGTTATGTGAGACTACTTATTCATTCATTTGGTTTCATCAGACTTTCCTGTTGATATGTTGCAGGCAACAGGAAACTAGTGTTTTGAAGCCTTACTCAAGCAGCAGAGAAAGAGATGCATTTATAGCTATGTGATTAAGTTACAGCTTTTCTAAAGCCTAAAGGAGAAGTGAACTGCATAGCATGTGTTAAAAATGAGTTGGGGGGAATGTTTTAGACACAACAACAGGTTTATGTCTTGGAGTGAGGATGAGAATAATTCAAACATATCAGTTGTTGGAAAAACAACCATCAGGTAGAGGTGGCAGTAATGACAAAAATCTCACGGAGGTACCTTAGTCCACTCATGCTCCTACAAGAGAATTTCATAGGCTGGATGTTTTTAAAATAAAATAAGAACAAATTCTCACTTTTTGTAAGTTGAAAGTCCACTATCACAGTGCTGGTATTTTGTGTCTGGTAAGGGCTGCGTGTCCTCTGTAGGGAGAGGACACTGTGTTATCATGTGGCAAAAACAGAATGGAATGCAGAAAAGGATTGTTGACCTATGAAAAGTCTTATGAGAAGAAAATCTAATTCTATTTAAAGCAGAATAGTCCCACTGACCTCATCCCCTCTAAATGCCCATTGGTAAACATCTTACCTTTGGAGGCTTTCTATCAAGGCATTGTACGTAGGGAAAGGTGGGTTATCTCTAAAGGAGAGAACTAAAGTAGCGAGAAGAGGAAGTGGGTGTGGTAGGGGAGGAAATGGACAGCGGATGACTTTTGAGGACTTAGCAGATCTCAACAATTTTGGATTTCTTTCAATGTGCCATGGGGAGGCAGAGGATGTTTCTAAGAAGGGCAGTAGGAATTGTTCCCGCCTTTTCAAAGATCATCTGGCTTTAGGGTGGAGATTGAATTAAAAGGTGAGAATTTGGACATGGAGAAGTGAAGTATGGTGGAGCTTTTCCATGGTTGTCAGAGAGGGACATGGAGGGGGCGGTGAGGAACAGACAGGTGGTATTTTTGGTGATCTTTCTTCCTTGTCACCCACTGTTGTGTCCTCATCTCTTTTCTGTCCTTAGAGGACTCTATGCCATATGGAGCTTTCTACATCCCAGATTCCTGCCACAGAATCTAATGGTTATAATTTTTAATCTCTTAGGGCTCTCTCAATGGTAATCACACAATATGTACAACAAGGAAAAAGAGGTAGAGGACAGGAGTGAGGAATATGGGCTCTAGAATTCCACAGACTGGACTCATTCCTGCGAGGTGCTAATATATGTTAGCAGACAATCTTGGTGATTGGAATGACAGAGTACTCCAGGATACCCCTCTAGCAAACATAGCAATATGACCACCTGGAAGGGGATCCAGTGTCTACATCCAACTTACCATCAACATGCAGAATCTGAGTAAGGGGAGAGCCATGGTCAGAGTGGGGGTGGGAGGGTTGTCTTCAAACTTCCTGCCCTGGGGAAGTTTTTGTTTAAGAAAACAGTTTCTATTCCTTAATTTTCGTTTCTTTGAAATTATTTCCTTGTTAGTGATAGAAAAGAAAATGGAGAAGCAATTTTCAATCATGTAGGGAAGATAAAATGACAAATAATAACAAAACAAGAAAACCTTGGCCCCGGGCTTTGTGGTGGTCTTCATGTTCAGCTAATTCACCATGAAGCTGCAGTTCTTCTTCAGTCTCTGTCCTGACATCTGACAGTCTGCTTGTCTAGTTAAGGAATCTGTCATCTTGCATTCGGTTACCAAGGCTTGTCTGTATCAACTGAATTAATCCTTAATAAAGCATCTCAACTTTATCTTTAAAAATGACTATGATTTATAGCTAAATAATTTTCATTGATTTCCCCAATGAACATATATATGTGTATATACATAAACATCACTCATGTGTGCATGCCTGTGCATACATGCACACACACACACGTTATCAATTTAAACGTCATTCCATTCAGGTTTTGTGTATTCTTGTCCCTGTATAACCCAGGCTTGAGAGGAGCTCACCATGTGGTGGTGATATGGGCCTGTGCCACTGAGGTTGGCCCATCTGCATGATATTTAGGGAAGATTGGATATAAAGAATATCCAATATAAAGCTATTCTTACCATCTTTCACACAAAATTAAAATATTATTCATAAAGTTAAAAGTTGGCACAGCATTAACATGCAATTGCTTTAAAGAATTCATGCAAATAAGGAAAAGATCAATTAAAAACTGGCAACAGACAAGGAGGAATTAGAAGGTAAGGTCTGTGCCAATTATACAGATAATTGCTGATCTTCACCTCAACTTCAAGTCATCAGAGAAGGCAAGTTGATGTCAGTACCATTGCACTGGATAATGACAGAATGATTGAATGACATCGTTCCCAGTGAAGAATGGCAGAATGATTGACAACCCAGGTGTTGATGGGAATGTTGAACAAGGAGGATGTACAATTACTGTTACAGGGACAGTAAACTGATATGGCTACTTGAACAAACTCTCAACATCATCTATCAAAGTTAAATACAGGGCTGAGAGATGCTCAGCAGTTAAAAGTACTTGCTACTCTTACAGAGGACCTGGATCCAGTTCCCAGTACCCATGTGGCAGCACACAACTGCCTACAACTCAAGTTCCAGGGGATCTGGTGATCTCTTCTGGCCTCTACGTTCTCCTGCAGGCATGTGGTATGCATAAACTCCCACGGGCACACACTCAAACACATTACAAATAATCTTTGGAAGATTTGTTATGAGTCAGAGAGGATGGAGAAAACCAGAATCACAAGGCCCTCTAATCAACATAATCAAAGCTCATATGAACTCACAAAAACTAAGGCAGCATACACAGGGCCTATAGGGATCTGCACCAGATCCCTTGTGTATGTATTATCTATTACTTTCATGTATTTATGGGATCCTGAGTTTGTAAGTGAATCAGTCTCTGATTCTTCTGTCTTCTCTTGGGCTCTTTTCCTTTTGTTAGTTCTGTATTACATTATATTTTACTATTGTTCCTTAGAATCCTGTTTGCTTTGTAATGATAGAGAGAAAGGAAAGTTACTGAAAAAGTCTTTTAAAAGGCTAAATACACATACTTACATTTTGAAGAAACTATCCTACTTGACTGGGCCTTTGTGCTGATTGTTTTCATTCTACTAGACACAAGCTATAGTTATATCTGAGAACAGGAAACCTCTGATGAGAAAATGCCTCTAGACATTTGGCTGTAGGCAGATAACGCATATAAGGCATTTTCTTAACTAGGGAACAGTGTGGGAGAGCCCAGCCCCTTGTGGGTGGGAATACCTCTGGGCTGTTGGTTCTGGGTTCTTTATATAAGGCAAGCTGAGCAATCCTTGAAGAGCAAGACAGTACATGGCACCCATCTATGGCCTCTGCATCATGCTCCACCCCCAGGCTCCTATTCTGGCTTCATTTAATGGTGGACTATATTGTAGACATATAAGTAAAAAAAAAATCCTCCCCAACTTGCTTTCTGTCATGGTGTTTCATTATAGAACAGTAACCCTAGCTAGGGTAATATTTAAAGGCAATAGGTAAGAGGCAGACAAAAATGTTGCAATAGGATTATTTCTGACAGCTGAAAATAAGAGGCCTCTCTAATGCTCACCTTGAGGTCAAAGAGTAAATTATGGCAGATAATTTAATCAAACTGGGACATGCCACAGTGCATGATGCAACAGTGGGACGTGGCCAGTCTGTGTTGAGCAGTGAGGTAGTGGTTGTCTTTGGGTAGGCAAGCCTGGGTTACGATCAGGCATAGACACGAGGAAGCTTGTGAAGACTTGTATTGTCAACTGGCCTGATTGCCTCTGCATGTGTGTACTCACTCTGCATAAACTCACATCATTTAATACACTTTTTTTGCATTTTTCTGTATGTCATTTAAGTGTTTTATTAAGAGGAGGTCTCTCATTAACTATTTTAAACAGTTATTTTTATCTAAGTATTTGATTGTCCGCCATTGGATTTCAATCTACTTTTTTTGCCTTATCATGTACCCTCCCACCTTTGTGTTTTTCTTGCATTTCTAACAGATTTTTATGGTAAATGTGGCAGACTTCCAAACTGTCCTCCATCTTCAATTCTTTTCATCCTTTTGAGTAACAGCATTTTGCATTTCAGCAGGGCACATGGCTGCCTGTTGCCCATCATCTCTAAGTGTGTGTACACACAAATATAAATACGGACTTTTTAAGACAACTTTGGATATAGTTATTCAGGAGTTCTCCACATTAGTGATTTTCGAAACAGAATCTCCCATTGATCCAGAGTTTGCCAAGTAGTCATGATAGTTGACCAGCGAGCCTCAGGATTCCATCTTCTTTATCTCCCTGGTCCTCAGAATGCAAACCTGTGCCACCATGCCCAGTTTTGAAAACAGATTCTGGGAGTCAAGCTTGGGTCCTTGTAGTTACAAAGCAAATATTTAATTGGCTAAGCTATAACCCAGCCCCCAGCCCATGGAATGCCTGGCTGCTTTTTTTTTTTTTTTTTAGCTTTGCTTCTATGTGTGTTGTGAGGTGGCATTCAGGATATGGTGAACAGTAGGATCGGTGGGCTTTGCTCATTATTGTCTTCTCTTACGTGTTTCCTCCATGCTGGAAGATAACAGTGTCTTGGAAAAGTCTGGAAAGTATGTGTTCCAGGTGCCAGAGATGCCACACTGCAGAGAACAATCAATTTCTGTTTTCTTTCAATTAAAATATTTTGAGTTTTTCACTATAATTAGTCTCTGTCTAAACACACTAAGTACATCCCAAACACCATGATTCACACATATCTTTGGGTAGAAGGTTAGGCTCATATCTCTTTCTGAGATGCCCTAGCTTACAGAAGTGATCCAGGCTATGCTGTATTTGTTAGCCTATCTATTGCTGTTTTGTAGATTTGTCGCCTGGGGTGACATATTCAGTTCTCTGAGCTTCAGCATTCCTAAGATAAATTGAAACTAGACAGTTATTATGAAGAGTTGAGACTGATAATGCATGTGAGAGTTTATCATAGTCAACAATCTGAAAGTTTTAATAATCACTGATGATATAAAATCAAATGAACTCTGGGATCAGAGGGGTGGTCAGTTAAGTACACTGGCTGCCCTGCCAGGGGATCCAAGTTTGATCCCCAGTGCTCATGTCAGATGGTTCACAGCTACGTGTAAATCCTACTACATGAGATCTAGCACCCTCTCCAGGCCTCGACAGACACTGCACTAATGTGAGAAATACACAGATAATTGAAAACAAAATCATTTAAGAAAAAGAGCCACTCAACTTATTTTATAACTCCTGGCCTTCAGTAAACTTACGACTATTTTTATAGTATTCAAAATGGTATGAGAAGAACAACATTAAAACCTGTAACAACTATCCTATGTGTATGTCTGTAATTAGCATATGCACACACTAACTTCACAACACATCTAACAGCACCGTTGTTAGAATAAACAGACAGAAGCCTGAGTTATTTTTCACAGAAAGGAACAAAACTTGTTCTTAACTTTAGCTGTTTAGTCTTCACAGTGCAGTTTCATTTCCTGAATAACACTGCCAAAAATAACCGCTGCTAGGCAAGTCCATACAAATGGACATATCTGTTACAGAATGGGAGAAAGTCTAAAGATCTCTAAGATGTTACAAATAAATCTGACTTAGAATTTGAGCATTCCCTTCTAGAATCTTCTAGCAATTCTCAGTGTACAGGACTTCCTAAGTTCTATAATAAGGTGATACTGTTCTTGGAGTTTGTTTGCCTGGAAATGCTCATTCGTCCACCATAACTGCCTGTTCAGACAAGCATCCGCCAGTATACATTCCCTCAGAGTCCTGGCAGGATATTCCAGTGCCTTCTGACTGTGGATGGAGACATTTGCTGGCAGACGACCTGCTATTCTGTGAAGCTGATCTGTCATCTCTGTCTAGCTGCTTTAAATATAGTCGTTCTGTGGCTATACACAGCTCTCCTGCTGCTTATTCAAGGGTAGATTCTTAAGACGACATTGTCCCGGTTAAAGATTTATTGTGATTCCTAACTCTGAGATCTGTATCTCTCAAATTTCCTTCCTTTTCCCTTCAAAACAGAAACTCTTATTCTTTAAGCAAGAGCAAAGGAAAGCAAGATGTGTCACCTTGCCCTGCTTCTTTGCAAGAGAACACATCTGATTTTTTTCTAGTCCTCAGTGTCCCTGCAGGTAGACCTTGGCCTGTGGCTGTCCTGTTTTAATGTGCAGGTTCTATTCATTTCTAGTGCCCCATTGCTCACACGACCCTGGGCATTTGCTGACTTACAGAGCTCAGCAGTTTAAACCTGCTTGTTGTTCAGACTTGGCTGTTATTTCTTGTGGAAATTTTCTTTGCTGAAAGAATATTGAAGGAAGTAAATGTTTTTAATCCCTGGAAAACACTGCTTTTTTTTTTTACCACATTTTTGTTGTTGTTTTTGAGATGTTATATTGACATTTTTCCCAGGTTGGTCTCAGACTCGGTTTTTCTGCTTTTGCTTTCTAGGTTTTAGGGTTACTGATACATGCTGCCACGCAAGATGATGTTTTTAAAAACTCAAGAAAGCACATTTAGAGATACATATACTGTAATGTATATTAGCATTTTATTGGTGTGTTTTAGTTTTCTTTAAGTTTTCAATATTTTTGATTGAATAGGTTTAGTTTGTAAAATTCTGTCAGCTGGCTTTTGGTGAACTTAAGTAGGATGTTTTTCATTGCATTCATGGGAGTGGTGGTTTTGCTCTCCATGGGTCTCTGAGATTTTACATTTACAGACACGTTAAGTAAAACCGCAGCATTTTAAATATGCACCATCCCCATAGACTTATCCAGGCCAATGCCACCAAGATTCCTTACCACTAGCAAGCCGTTGCTAAATGATTATCAACAAAATGGCTGATGGCATATGTATCCACCATTATAGTAGCATCTGGCATAATCCAACTGTTCTAAAAACCTCATTTATATATTCATCTCTCCTCCCATAACCCACCATCTACCAGTTCCATAG
Source organism: Dicrostonyx torquatus (assembly GCA_028555095.1). NCBI lineage: Eukaryota > Metazoa > Chordata > Mammalia > Rodentia > Cricetidae > Dicrostonyx > Dicrostonyx torquatus. The sequence continues at coordinate 1,675,983 of JAQHUG010000217.1, forward strand.
TTTTGTATTTAGCATGAATTAATCCTTTTTTTCCTTTTTTTATTATTGTTAAAAGAAAAATTTACATTTACTCCCCTTGTTCCCGGCCCTCCCACTCCCCCACTACCCCACCACCCTCCTCCTGCTTCCTTAAGATGGGGCAGGATACCCTGCCCTATGGGAAGCCCAAGGCCCTCCCCCCTCCATCTCGGTCTAGGAAGATGTGCATCCATATAGAATAAGTTCCCAAAAAGCCAATACATGCAGAAGAGCTAGGTCCCAGTGCCATTATCATTGGCTTCTCAGTCAGTCCCCACTGGCAGTCACATTCATAGGGTCCAGTTAGGTCATATGCTCATTCAGTCTTGGTCCAGCTGGATTCGATGAGCTCCCAAAAGATCGAGCACACTGTCTCTGTTGGTGGGCCAGTCCCTCACGGAATTAATCCTTTTTAGAATCATGCCTTTCATTTAGAAGTTTACACATTAGATCCCTCTGTGTCTTTTCTTGAGTGGATTGATCATTTCTTTTTGGTGGTAGATAATATCCTATTCTCTGGTTGTCATATAATCTACACATCTACTGAAAGTCATTTTGCCTGTTTCAAAGTGATGGCCACTGTAAACAAAGCTGATATAAATATCCATGTGTACATTTTCTTTGTGTGTGTGTAAAACTTTAACTTCCTGTGATAACTACCAAATAGTGTTAATACTGACTTAAATCTTCAGAGTATGTTTAATATTTTTAAAAGAAACTGTTAATTTGTCTTCTATAGTTGATGCATGTTTTTATGCCCATGAGTAATGGTTGGAAATTAAGTGGTTTTGTATTTTGGAAGCTTTTGGTGGATTTTTAGCACTTTCGATAGGCGGGAGGTGGGATCCTGGTATCTGCACTTTCCATCTGGCAAAGGATGTAGCATTTTCTTCTAGACACTCATATTTGCCTACTCTATAATCTTAGTCAATAGAGTTTCCCCTCCCTCCTCTCCTCTCATTGCCTCCCCTTTCCCATCTCCCTCCCTCCCCATCGATTCCTCTTACATCTCCATTCAGAAAGGGGGAGGCCTTTCATGGGCTTGCACAAAGTATGGCACATAAAGTTGAGGCATGACCAAGCTCTTCCCCTTACATCGAAGCTGGGCTCAGCATGGGAGCATGGGGAATAGGTTATCAAAAGCCAGCTAAACTCCTGGGAGAGGTCCTGGTCTCACTGTAGAAACCTTACAAAGAGATCAAGCTAAACAATTATCACACATGTGCAGAGGGCTTAGGTCAGTCCCAGGCAGCTCCTTGACTCTTGGTCCAGCATCCATGAGCTCCAAAGAGATCAGTTCAGCTGTCTCTGTGGGTTCCCCATTTTGACCCTCCTGTATGGTACAGTTCCTTCTCCCTTTCTTTCATAAGACTTGGAGCTCAGCACAGTGCTTATCTGTGTATCTCTGCCTCTGCTTCCATCAGTTACTGGATAGAATATCTCTGATGGCAATTAGAGAAGTCACCAAGCTGGTTACATTAGGTGGCCAGGTAAGGCACCTTCTTCACTATTGCTAGGAGTCTTAGTTGGGGTCATCTTTGTGGTTCCTGGGGGTTTCCCTTGCACCAGGTTTCTCTCTAACCCCAAAAGCCGCACCCCTCACATCAAGACATCTTTTTGTTGCTCTCCTCCTCCATCCTGCCTCCAACCTGCTTTCCATATCAGCCTGACCAACTCACTCTGTCTAGTTCCTTTCTCACCATCTCCCCAACCTCTGCTTCCAGTTTGCCTAAGAGATCTTTTCTACCTCTCCTTCCCATGGAAATCTAAGCATCCCTCGTTGGGACCTCATGTTATCTAGTCTCTCTGGGCTGTTGATTATCCTATCCTTTACTCCCAATAACCACCTATGAGTGAGTGCATACCATTTCTTGTTTTTCTGGGTCTTGGTTACCTCACTCAGAATTATTTTTTTTCTAATTCCATCCATTTGCCTACAAATTTCATGAGGTCAACATTGTTTTACACCTGAGTAATACTCCATTAAGTAAATGTACATTTCCTTATCCATTCTTCAGTTGAGGAGCATCTAGATTGTTTCCAGGTTTTAGATATTATGAATAATGCTGCCATGAACATAGGTGAGCAAGTGTCCTTGTGGTATGATTGTGCATCCTTTGGGTATATGCCTGAAATTGGTATATCTGTGTCCTGAGGTAGATTGATTACCAATTTTCTAAGAAACCACCATATCGATATCCTAAGTGCCTGTATAAGTTTGCACTCCCACCAGTAGTAGAGGAGTGCTCCCCTTACTCCACAACCTCTCCAACATGAGCTATCATCGGTGTTTTTGATCTTAGCCATTTGACAGGTGTAAGATTGAATCTCAGAGTCATTTTGCTTTTCATTTCACTGATGACTAAGAATGCTGAGCAAGTCTTTAAGTATCTTTTGGCAATTTGAGCTTTTTCT
>JAQHUG010000217.1:1694584-1717172 GCA_028555095.1 Dicrostonyx torquatus
GCATATCTTTACATGATGTTATCAAATATCTCAAAACGAATTGATGCTAAATTACATCATTTCCCCCTTTCTTTTTCTTCCCCCAAATCCTCCATTGTACCCACCCATATTTTCTTTAAAATTCATGGCTTCTTTTTTAAAGAATTGTTAACTGTATGTATGTATGTGTGTGTGTATATATGTATATACTTTGTATTATATTACTTATTGATTATATATTATCAAAGCTGATCATTGTCTATTGGATAATCAACTGATATGATTTTTCCCTGGGGAAGACTATTCATGGTGTTCTCAAGCAACAATGGCACGATCATTACAGTAGGTTATTTTTCAGGAACACTATGTGCATGTGTTCATATACATATATGTATATGTGCGAGTGTGTGTATGCATGTGAATGTGGTGTAGATGGGTTTTGCAAATAGGAATGGATTTTATGCTGCAGTCACATCAGATCAACTTTTTATGGAATATTAATCTTTTTTAATGTCTCAAGCCTTCCATTTAATGTGATTTAGTATCCATTTCAACTCTTTATTTTGATTGAACATTGCTCTGCTGAAACATAAAAACCTCCCTATATGTCAAATTATATTTCCTCCAAGGAGTTTCCTGAACAGGAAAAGACATGGTGACCCTTGGCAACCCTACAGGACCTTAATTATATTGTAATATGATTATTAAAATGGCAGGTGCTGCCAACATTAATTGAAGGTTTATAGCTTGACAGATTGGGTCACATGCTTTGCATACCTGATTTCCCTTAGTGCTCACAATGCTCTGTGAAATAGCTTTCTAGTGTCCCCATTTTACAGCTGTGAAAACTTGAATTCAGACAATCATAAGCAATTTGATCAATATATGGCTTTATCTGGGAGATCCATTATTCACACACTAGGTATTCCACAAAGCAGTGCTTCTCAACCTCTGTATTGCTGTGACCCTTTAGTACAGTTCATTATAGTGTGGTGACCCCAACCATGAAATTATTTTCGTTTCCTTGCTCTCCCTCTCTGTCCTTTCCCAACTCAACCATCTAAATTCCTCATGTTTTTCTCCCCTCTCTCCTTGTCTCCTTTCCACTTTCTTAAACAGACTTGTATGTAAAATAAAAAAGATTGTTTTAGAAAAATAAAATAAAGAATTATTTTTGTTGCTACTTTATTACTGTAATTTTACTACTGTCATGAATTGTAATGTGATTTACATGTAATGTAAAAACTTGATATGCAGGTTATCTGATATACAGTCTCTGTGAAAGAGTCATTTGATCCCCAAAGGGCTCCTGATCAGCAGGTTGAGAACCACTGCCTTAGAGAGTGGCATTCTAACTCTTACTGCATCTGCCACTCAGTCTCCAGTTGGAGAGAGAAGGCTGTTGTTATCTTAAGTTATGATGTTTGGAGGTAGTGGGCCTGTATTTGATCCTTTTCTCTTATTTACTAAATGCAACAGTTATTAACCAACAACTCAAATATAGTTTGCATGGACTGAGCAGAATCTAGAGTGGTATTAGTGCAGCAAACATTACCAGGTCCTAAAATATAATTTATTATTTAAAAAATTATGCTGGTGGCTAGTCTAAGAACTCAAAAGATGGAAGAGATAGGTTAGTATGATTTACTTCATATTAACCATGGTTTTTACAAACATTTTATAATTCAGTATGGGTAGTATACAGATTTATGGGACTGTTGTGTGTAGTGGTGTCTCTCTGAGGCAGCAGGACTAGGAGATTGAGGTCAGCCTGGACTACATAGAAAAATCTTGTCTTGAAAGAAGAAAGAAAACAAAAAAATTTCTTGGAGATTATTTGGTTAATTTTATCAAAATATTTTGGTTTAATCAACTTTATCTGATAAATGCAACTAATTTCATTAATCTAATGTGATTTTTGATGTTCCTTTTTTGTTGTCTTGTTTTGTTTCCAGGATGGTGTCGGAGTGGATGAGAAGCTATCCTTAAGGCGAGTGGCTGTGGTTGAAGATTTCTTTGACATCATCTATTCCATGCATGTGGAAACAGGGCCTAATGGAGAACAAATTCGGAAACATGCTGGGCAGAAGAGAACTTACAAAGCAGTAAGTGGGAGAGGAGAGTTCTGTCACTATATCTGATGTTAACGCAACTGCAACAGTAGTGTCTGGTATTGAACACAGATTAGATCACGTCACAGTGCAACTCAGTACTTAAGCCATAGTTTACTATTTTCTGTTTTAGCCATAGGCTCACAAGTCTACTGCATAAGTTTAAACCTCTTTCTATAATTCCTTTGTTATTTTCTTTAAATATATATAAAGTATAATATTCCCAAACACCTATAAACAGGAAGACACATTTGAAATGTATATTCAATGTGTCATAATATTTTAATTATGTACTGTGAGATAATAACATCTTTATAATCATCCCAATTTCTTCTCTCTTTAGTCATATGAATGTATTTACATATTTCCTATTCCATCTTATAACAGCATAGAAAAGAAAATTATACATTATTTTTATGTTATTTTGTATATCTTAATTTTCCTGAATAAAATATTAAAGTATGTTATTTTCATAGTACCAATTATTTTGAGCAATTAAAAATTGAAATATACTATTTTATTGTAAATTATGTGAAAAGCAAATTTAATTAAATCTTTTATTGTGGAATATACATTTTCAAAATGGAGTTATATTTCAGTTTTGAAGTTACTAATTATACCTAAGCTTGATATACACATTTTAATCTACATTTTATTTAATTAAAATTTTATAAAACCATTTTACTATAGATATTTTAGCAAAATTGAAGGGTAAATTACTTTTTGCCAATACGAGCAAAGTGTACATTGTAAGAGCTTTCTCAGCAGTGGGGATAATGTTCTTTTTATGAATTCTTACTGAACTTCGCTTTTGGCTACCTTGATATGAACTGTTTTTCAGCTACTTGATACACAATATCAGTCTGGATCCATTTTTTTTTCAGATACAGAAAAATGTGTGAAATGCTCAAAGTTTCAAATACAGGTACATACGTTTGAAAATTAGCTCTGAGCATAAGAAATAGCTTCTTTTCATAACTATTTTTTGCTATATTGCCAGGGTCATATTGAATTCTTATAGCTGCATAATAACCCTTAATACAATGTTGTTATTTATCCTTCCTTCTATACTGTTTTGTTTCTTTCTTGGCTGTTCCTAAATTGCATGGTTTGTGGGCAGGCACTAGTGTAATTTCCTTACGCAATCCTGCCACATAAACTTCCTTTTGATTTATGCACCCAAAGAGGCTTTCTTATCATGACTAACGAAAGTGACCTAGCATTTTGGGATATTTGTATGTAGACTAATATCACTGAACATACTCATTCCTCCTGTCTCTTAAATCAGGGTTGTTCCTCTGGATAGTACTAGAAAATTATATATTGATCTACTAATATTACTAACTGTGGACTCTTAGGGGAATGCATCCTCATGAACTAGCTATGTGCACTTGACAGGACTGTGTGTGACAGGAATACATAATTCTATCATATTAAATGAAAATGAAAGACAAAATAAAATGAAAATATGGGAGGGTAATTTTATTGTTGGGAGTGTGGTAATAAAAGAAACTTGATATTATTTAGCCTTCAAAATGAATTAATCAAATATGGTAAATTCAAGCAGAAGCTTGAGCCAACAACACCAGATCCAAAATGTCACCTCATGTTTCCTTTGGTGACTGTGGATAATCTCGTTTACAGCCATTACTCACCGCTAAGCATTTGCAATGAATTTGTTACTATGTTTCCAACACATGAAATTTTGTATCCACATTTCATGAAACCCCTTTCTGTATTTTGAGGTCAGGAAAACAGTCTCAAAAGCTTAGGCAGCACCTGAAACTCCTAATTCCTCCTGGGAATGTCTTATTAGAAGATTTCCTCCTTTCTCAAGATGGGCGGTGGTGGTGCACACCTTTAATCCCAGTACTCGGGAGGCAGAGACAGGCGAATCTTTGGGAGTTTGAGGCCAGCCTGGTCTACAAGAGCTAGTTCCAGGACAGGCTCCAAAGCTATAGAGAAACCCTGTCTCGAAAATCCAAAAAAAAAAAATTTACTCCTTTCTCAAGAAAAAAGATTTACTCCTTTCTCAAGTTAATTCTTATTTCCATGCGTTAAAGCTTTTCTCCTTGTCCTAATGTCAGGAAAGGTCTTTGTAACTGAAGCTCTTTCTAGGTCTAGCTCTCAAATGAATTTTAATTAGGAAACATTTCCATTTTATACAGCTGTAGCTCAATATGGGGAACAATCTGCAGTATCAGTGAAACTGTGCACATGACTATATGATGAGTGGGATGTAATGATGAACGTTAATGCAAATGTGCAATTAATGGGGCATAATACTAAAGCGCAGCTAAGATGGAATGGCACTGTGCTTTAGAGTTGAAGGCTGTTGGACAGAACTTAGTTCTGAACAGTACCAACCGGCTTCATTAGCTAGGATCCTTTTGCAGTGATAACAGTTCCCTTAGACTTCAGCGTTTCTAACAAATAGAGCATGCATGGTTCTGTCTATTACCTTCCTCTCCCCTTTATACATGGCCAAGAAACTATACTTGTACAACTAATCATAAAAGCATACCATGTCTTAACAGTATTATCAATAGATTTAGTGTTCATTTTATTTACGTTGCCTTTTTGCAAATATTCTGTTTCTACTCTGCAGGAAATGGTGGTCTTTTAATATCGAATTAACTATTGAATGCTATTTGGTTTTCTATCTGCAGTATATCATTCCTTGAAATATCTAGACATTATACCAATTACAGTTTATTTTGATCTAATTTGGCCACAGAAAAATTTGTAAGGTATATAGTATAACTCATGAGCTTTGAAATCCCACAAAAATGACACATTTTTGGAATATATAAAGTCTTCCCTAATTATTTTGTAGTTATTCATTATTTTATAGGCTGTTCTTATATTCAAATAAATTTATTATTAACAGTTACTATAGCATTGGCTGTGTTTCCTGTAATGTATTTGACTATACTTAACTTATAAATTATCTACATTAACATAATAGACCATTTAAGTAGCACTGTGGTTGAGGTTAAAATATATCTATGAAAAATTGAATGTAGAAATAGATTTTAGTAATGTGTGATGTCACTTCAGAATTGATACAATAAGAGTTTACATATATTATTAGAATATTGCCCTGTGCTTCAGTCCTTAACAATAATTAACTTTGGCCTAAATGATTCCTTAGCGAGCACACCACTGTTCTCCGGGTACCGTTTGTCACTCCTCCCCCTTCATCACAGGCTGTTTCCTCAGAAACAGGTTTTAAGTTAGGGACTACTAGAAAGACAGTGTCATCAGTGTGAGAACTCCATGTGTATGTGTGCACACACATAAATTGCAGTATGAAATAGTTATGTACAATCACTACTCTTTCTAGCTCCCTCTATCCATCCACCTATCCATTCATCCATCCATCCATCTATCTGTCTGTCTGTATGTATGTATATGTATGCCCGTGACATTTATTTAGTTAATGGTAGATAGCATATGCTATAATAGCAAAAAAGAAAAAGAAATGTTGGGAACTATAGTTCTAATTTTCAGAGTTAGCATTTACTTGCTATCTGTCATGATATAGGTGATTAACTTCATTTTCTTCCTGCCTTTACAAAGGCATTTATATATATATAAATGGCTTGACATATGTTGGTTTTGTGATGAATACTAAGCTTTTCCCTACCCAATTAATCCCTGGGATCCTGGTAAAAGAGTGTGCAGGACAGGGGGCCTAACTTAGCTCTCCAGACAGAGGATTATTCTTTGATTTGCTGGCTCTAAAGTTTAGGTCTCAAGATAGCAAATTTTCATATTTCAAAGATTAATTTTTGCTTATTAATTTTTCCTAGGAACTTATTATCTTATTCTTCTGAAAATATTAAAACTGCCTTTTTAATATTTTAAAATATAATTTTTAATAAAATATTGAATTTAATAAAATATAAAAATTTAATATATTTTATTAGCATATATTAGTGACAGCTAACAATGGGGTTCATTATAACATTTTTATGCATTTACATAATGTATTTCAATCATGTTTTCTCACCCATCATTTTCTCTCTTTTCCTTCCTCTTCCCTGTGAGTACCACGTCTACTTTAGTATTTCTTTTTTCTGATGATCAATGAGTTTCATCTGTGTTGCTCATAAGAGCTTGTGAGGAAATCTGCTCATAGAACACATGCACCTCATTGTTAGATACACTGCTAGTCTTTCTCTCCTCATAAATCATAAAGCCTACTCTTTAAAGCCCTGCTTTCAATGGGAATGGAAGGGTTTTTTTAGAGAAACAGTCTAGAAAGAGCATGTTTATGCAGGACTTGATCCTTGTCTGGCATTTTTCAGGGGAAACGATGCTGTGTAGTGTCTAGAACACACGACCTTCAAGCTTTAGTTCGTATCAGTTTTGCCCTGGGCTTTGGATAAATATCTGCTGTGTCCATGGGTCTAGCTTTAAAATTGATATATATATATATTGGTTTTTCAAGGCAGGGTTTCTCTGTAGCTTTGGAGCCTGTCCTGGAACTAGCTCTTGTAGACGAGGTTGGCCTCGAACTCACAAAGATCCGCCTGCCTCTGCCTCCCTAGTACTGGGATTAAAGGCATGTTCCACCACCACCGGGCAAAATGGATATTTTTTAACCTGCATTTAATTCTACTATTTTGTTATTAAAAACTCAGGGTTTTTGTGAACTCATGATGAATGACACACCTTTTCGTGTGGAGAAACTAAAGTAAGCTAAAACATAATAAATCCTAACAATTTATTCAAAATCTTTTTGACTCAAGAAGCTACAGACTCATGTATATAACATGGCAGGACTTATTCGTCTTACCTTTCAAATGGTTTACAATGTAATGGTAATATGTGAGGCCATTGCTACCCTTGGAACAAAAATGGAAATACTCATCACAGTGAGCAAGCAGATGGCATAAGTCAGGACAGAGTACATGGGATACTCTCTGCTTTCATAAAAGCAGATTGACTGACAAGCATCACTCAGAGGTGGAAAAGTTTTGCTGTGTTGTTCTACAGGGATGGTGATGGTGATGATGACAGTGATGATAAAATGGGCATGTAATGTGCTTTTCACAGTTGTATGATTTTAAAATAGCAATCAAAGAAGAAAGACCTAAAATACCTATGTCCACAGATTGTCCATTTTTCTTTCCACTTTTTCAAACAGGCTTTCAGGATTATACTGGAATTACATGTACACAGGTCCCTAAGTAGGTTTAAATTCCAGAGCAACAGACATCAGGGCACTTCTGAGGCACTTGTTATTCATATTTTTTTCTTTTGCATCTTTGCTCTAAACACATAGGAGATTGTGTATTTCTGTGTTGGCAATTTGGTGCAAGCACTCATTGGAGCAGGGCTATTTGGATATTTTACTGATCAAATAAGACAGGATCTGTACACTTTTGGGATTAGTGCCAGGAAAACTTTGGTCTTGTCTCGGTTTGTTTTCTTGTTGCTTTGATAAAATTGTACAAAAAAAACCCAAAAAAAAACATTTAAAGGAGGAAGCTTTTATTTCAGCTTACAGTTCAAGGATGCAGTCCATCATAGCATGGGAGTTAAGGCATCAAGACCTTGAAGGAACATTAACAGTGTAGATGCAGATATCTACAAATGCTGTTGTGTTTATCTCACTTTCTCGTCTTTTTATAGGGTCCAGGATCCCAGCCTAGGGAATTGTGCCACCCAGAATAGGCAAATCTCCTCACTTCACCTAACCTACACAAGATAATCTCCAACAGGTGTTGATGCCCACAGTCCCATCTCCCTGTTGTGTCTAATTCTCACCAAGTTGTCAACTGAGATCTGTGATTACATGTCCCAAGTTTAGTGTTTAGAACTTAATGCATTTGAGTTGGACCATTCACCCCCATTGTTTATATGAAAGTTCTGTGTTCCTCAGGCAAACGGAGGCTGAGAATAAGTTAGGCTGCGAGATGTGCTTGAGTTAAGCATAGGCCCAGCAAAAGAGTCCAAGGCAAAGCATGGCTGAAGCTGCTGCCCTCACGGTGGGCGCATGCCCTCTCTGGATGCTGTGAGTGAACAGTGGCCTCTGACTCAAGTGGAGTACTTGGTCTCCTATATGAAAGTAGAAAGGCTTGGCGTTAGCTTTCAAATATTTAAGAAACCCATCCCTTGAGGAAACATTTTTAAGGGATTTGAGTATCTCAAAATAATTTGAGATGAAAGCATTAGATTAAAAATCAGGAAAATTAAATACATTCCTCAGAAAGGGTTTTTTGTAGGTGTGACACACTAATAGGATAGAAAACATGTGTGTGTGAGAGAGTGTGTGTGTGTGTGTGTGAGAGAGAGAGTGTGTGTGTGTGCATAAGTGAGTGTGTCTCTGTGTGAGAGAGTGTGTGTATGTGTGTGTGAGAGAGTGTGTGTGTGTGTGTGCATAAGTGAGTGTGTCTGTGTGTGAGAAAGATATTTCTCACCTTTCTTGCTATTTTTTTTATCTTTTGCCATAGATTCAATATATGAATATTTTCTGCTGATTACAAAAGGGACACAGGAGATATTCTGTGAGTCTCAGCTAAGCTTATACCTGTAAGCCATATTCTTTGACTTGTGAAAAGAAAATCAACATAAAATGACAAACAAATAAACATCCTGCTTCCTTTATACAGAATGCATTACTTATTTCACTTAATATTAGAAATTCTACTGCCTTAAGCAAACAACCAATCTGTATATCGGAGATAGGCAGGAAGTGCACTATTTTAAATTAATCAATACCATCACATAGAGTAAATGAATATTTGAAGAATATTTTCATCGTTCCTTGAAGAGTTTAAAGGTAAATATTGTTCCATTATAAATAGCTGACAAAAATTATGTGAGGTTATTTTCTTCATTTTTGTAAATGGCTAAGTTGGAAAACCCATTTTTCTCTGATACTGCTATACAATACTAGGCTCGTATTGCATGCTTAATAAATGCAGAAAGGAGAAACTATAACCTATGAAGATTTTGCCAAATAGCATGAATAGTTTGGATAAAGGCATAACGATGGGGTAATTTTCTGCCTACAGCCAACAGAGGTGTGGGATAATTAATGGATTGAGTGAACAGTGCCCCTCACCTCACACAATTGTGTAGCACCATATAAGCAAAAAAAATTAATATAGGGTGGGGATTTTTCTTTGTGTGACTCAGGGAAAGCATTGATTCTCCTCTTAATACTGGAGGTGCTGTGACCCTGCCTTGCACTGACTGGTTCATTCCAGCTGTGCACACTATATAATGCTTCCACTTCTGAGGCGAGTCTAGTCAGTTATGACTTTCAGTACATCCACATTTGTATTTTAGCTACCTGCATGCACACAGACACACAGGCATGCATACACACACACACACACACACACTCATTACACACCTGTATACACCCACTTGCATTCTGACATGTTACCCATTTTATTCTGCATATTGGGAAAAGTTTAAATTTAAAAGTCACACACATAATGTTGCATTCTTTTTTATGTTAGGGACAGCTACAACCTATTATTTATTCAACCTAATAAAACATATGTGGACAAACATGGGGGGAAAACTGAAAAGTAAACAATGACATGGCCATTTAATTCATCTTCTAGGAATTCTGAATCAGGTCAGTATGCTTCACTTACCAAAATTGACATAGTGCCATCTATGGTAGTGGCAGAGATGTCACACAGATCTTTGATACAATGGAGTTATTTTGTTGGCAGTGGAGACAGTCAAAAGATGTGAGAACTTAGAGAAGAAATTTTGTCATTGACTAACATCAAATTAGATGTCCTAAATGAATTTCTTATTAAATAATCATGTCCAAATAAGCTTTTCTGGAAGGAAATCAACCCGTGTGAGCATTTCCATTAGGCTGCATCTACCAAGTAAATTGCAACGTCAGTGCACCCTAGTGGTGAAAGTGAGATACTGCAGCTTTGTAAAGTACCAGGAACAGTTAATACTGGATGGGATTCCCACTCACTTCAGAGGCTTTTGCTTTCCTGGGTACCATCATTTTGCAGTGAATAAAACCCTGAATTTATCAAGAAAACATGTGCATATGCCTAAATGGTTATCTAGGTATCAAATTCGTATAGAATGTAATTACAGAAACGAGCAAGGTATAGAGGGGTTGAGTTATTAGAAAGAGAACTTAGCTGCTGTGATGCCAGGCAACTGAGTCTGCATCCTGAGAGTGGAAATTCTGTGCTGTTATCTTGGCATTGTGATTACTTTGAAGCTGCTGTTTAGATGACCATAAATCATATATGTAAAGATTTTAACACAGTGCTTGCTTCAAATACTGTAGTAAAATGAAATGGATATTTTTGTTCTAAAAAATAAAGACTTGTTTATGTGGGAAGAAGTGAGAGAAATAGATGTTTTCTATTAAAGTATGTGACAGAAAGTCTATTTTGTTTTGGTTCAACTGTGCTTCACAGTGACTTACAGACATCACCTCCCAGGCGTTTAGGCATGCATCTCACTGAACTGAGAATGGCTTTCACCAGAATTATGAAAATCAGTAATTTTCATTTCATAATGAATAAAAATAAATAAGTTCTTAATCCTACTTTTCTGTGCTACTCCTCACACCTCTCTCTCTCCTAAGGACATCCTTCCCATGGTCAGCGGGCACCACGGGTGTACCTGAGCATCATTCAGACACTGTCCCCATCCTCAGCAGGCACCACAGGTGTACCTAAGCATCACTCAGACACTGTCCCCATGGCCATAGCGCACCACGGGTGTACCTTAGTGTTGTAGATGAAGGCTTCTCACCTTTTTTAGGCAGCTTCAGCAGTCATTTTTCTGTGGGTCCTGCAAGTACAATCAAGCAGTTCAAACAAGAGCAGTTTCTTGTCCAAATGGCTAACAAACTTCATAAGAAGCCTCTTCAATGCCCATCATCCTCTTGAAGTAATTGGTGCTGCCAGGAACAGATGTGTCTCATTGTTATGAAAAGTTCTAAGTTATTAAAACATTTTAAATGCTATATTTTGAAGGTCTCTGAAAGATTTGAAGAATACCTATCTAACTGAAATATATCTTAATATCTAGAAAACTTCACCAGTGTGACTACAAGCTTGATTATTATAGATGATTATCTATTAACCTTTATTTCTTAATTATACATTACATTTTAAAATGAGCCTCACAAACACAATACCTTAATCAAGAGCATATATGTGTGTATGTTTTATACATACACACACACATATTTACCTTAAATTTGTATCCATAAACTAAGATCCATACCAATATTAATCTCTATATCATATTCCCCTTTAAATGTAAACAAGCATTTATAAACAGTCATTTAGGGAATTTGGATGTTATTCTCTCCAAACTGCTTCCTGCTTTTTTGTTGGGTAAAGTAATTTTGAGGGGGTGTACATGGCGACCTTTCAGGTAGTCTTGTGTAACATGAGGGTCCTGCTTCTTGGGGTTTCTGTCCTGCCCGGTACCCCGCAGCTGACAAGCCCCAAAGAAAATCACACAGAGAGTCTACATTAGGTTATACACTGATTGGCCCATTAACTCAGTCTTCCTACCAGCTCCCATAACTTATATTAACCCATTGTCAGCCACATGGCCAGTACCTTTTTTCAGCTGGGCTGCTACATGTTTCCTCCTTGGAGATCTGTGCAGGGAAAGCCAGGGAAGCTTCCTGCTTCCCAAATCTCCTGTTCTCACCTCTACTTCCTGTCTGGTTTTCCCGCCTATACTTCCTACCTGGCCAATCAGCATTTATTTAAAACATGACTGACAGGATACAGAATTGTCCCGCACCAGTCTTGGTCTATCAAACCATATTAGCCCGTAAGGATTCCACAGCTTCCCATCCTCTGTGGAAACAAAAGAAGAACCTCTTTTCCAAAGCAACATATCCTGAGACTCAAATCCTGAAGTCATGATACCTTTAAAATACATACACTGGTTTAGCTGAGCAGCCCATACAATGAAATGTCTCTCTGTACTTAGCTCCTTCACAATCAAAAGTACAAAAAAACATAATAATATACATAATCCAGACTTTCTGTGTATATTTCATCTTTACATGGCTTATTTTTCTTACTCTATTACTTATTCTCCAAGTTTAATTTTATTATCTTTACTCCTTTAATCTGTGACAGTCTGTACTCTTTTATATTACATTTACTGTCTCTGTACTCTTTTGTTTTCTCTCTCCCAAGCCTATGTACATATTTTTTTTCAAAACACACTGTCTCATTTAGAGGTCTTTTATATCTGAATCTGTCCTATTGTGTTTCTGTAATCCTTTTCTGTCCTGGAGAGCTTTTAAAATGGTAAGCAGCTTGGTTGCAGTTGCCATGGGTGCTGGCTACTTCTCTCTCCACTTTTCAAAATGATGAAGGTACCATAACTACCAGCTCTGGGACCACCAGATAGAAGTTTCACTCAACACTTTAACTTTTAGAAGGAGTGTACAGCACATAAACCCTTTTATCTGTGTAATAGCTAAATATGCCATGCATCACAGTGTGAGGCCTGGAAATAATCTCTGTGTATGGTGGCAGGAACCCACCATGCTCTCCTGAGGGTACTGGGACCTGAATTGTCCTCTGCCAGTGTTCTGAGCACTCTTAACTGATATGGGAGTTCCCTCTGTGTGCTGTGATTACCATTACTGAATAAAGAAACTGCTCTGGACCTATAGCAGGACAGAAAGAGCTAGGTGGGGAAAACTAAAGTGAATGATGAGAGAAAGAAGGGTGGAGTCAGGGCAAAGCCATGTAGCCACTGCCAGAGTCAGACATGCCAAAATTTTGTTGGTAAGCCACTATCATGTGGTAATACACAGATTAATGGAACTGAGTTAAATTAATATGTAAGAGTTAGCCAATAAGTAGCTAGAGCAAATGGGCCAAGCAGTGATTTAAATAATATAGTTTCTGTGTGATTATTTCTAGGCTACGTGGCCAGGAACCAACAAGTGGCCTGCTGCTACTGGACAGTATCTCCAACTCTAAACTTTTCCTATTTCCATCACCATAAGAAGGCTAATTTGCCCATGCTAGGTGTCTGCAAAAATTGTATACTTGGCATGCATGCACCCAGGAAATTGCTAATGCTCCTGGACTAGCAGCACCCAGGAAGGGCAAGGCATAGAGGGGAGCAAAGGTAGGAGGTCAGAAATGTGACACAGAACACTAGACTAGGAAGAGTTTGTCTTTCTCCTGAGCCCCAGCAGATGCATGACTACACCATGTTCTACTCACTCCTAAGGGGAAGTAGAGGTATGTTTTCTACTCTTATGTACACAATCATGAGTTTCAGTGCAGTTCTCCAAGCTTCTGGGAATTCTGTAAACACTGGCTTTGCTGAGTCCTATTTTCACTCAATATTTAGAGATTCTTTCCTTTTACTATTAGGAAACATGTGTGAGCAAAACCTTCTCCAGGGCCATCTGCTCATATTTTATTCATCTAGTGTCAGAATTCTCTTTTCCCACAGTCTGTTCCTAGAAGCCCAGTAGTCCTCAATAAGAACTGACACAAAAATGAGACTGTTAACTTGAGGAATCCACCTTTGGTTTATCTGAATTATGATATGGTCACACTTAATTGACTATTTTAATTAATGTAAAATAAAGCCCATTATTATAAGAAAGGAAAAGGAAAAGAAAGCTCTTGGGTCAGTAAGGTCTGCCAAGTATGATGACCTAAATTTGATCTCCAAAACTCCTTTTTTTTGAAAAAATAAAAAGGCTGGACAGTGGTGGTGCATACATTTAATCCCTGCACTCAGAGACAGAAGTAAGCTGATTGCTGTGCGTTTGATGCCAGACTGATCTACAGAGTGAGTTCCAAAATACCCAGGGCTGCTACATTTAGAAACCGTCTTGAGAAACCAAAGACCAAAACCCAGATAGTAGTCCAGGCTTGAACTCCCAGAATTGGGGTGCAGACACAGATGGCTTGTGCACTAGCTCAGGTTAGCACACTCGGACTTGGGGTGCAGACACAGATGGACTTGTGTACTGACTCAGGTGTGCACACTCAGACTTGGGGTGCAGACACAGACAGGCTTGTGTACTGACTCAGGTTTGCACACTCAGACATGGGGTGCAAACACAGATGGGCTTGTGCACTGGCTCAGGCTTGCACACTCAGACTTGGGGTGCAGACACATATGGAGTTATGCACTGGCTCAGGCTTAGCTCCCAGACTTGAGGTGCAGACACTGATGGAGATGGACTTGTGCACTGGCTCAGGGTTGTACACTCAGACTTGGGATGCAGACACAGATGGATTCCAGTGAAGAAATCTGTCTCTGAAAGAGCTGAATGACACCTAATGTCCTCTGGCCTCTATATTTGCATGTAAATCTGCACACATGCACCTGCACATACAAAAGGAAGAGATATTTTCCTTATAATGCAATGCATCTAAATTAGAATGTAATAATAAAGTTATTTCCAGTAAAAAAAAAAACCTCTCATTTAACTTGAACCACATTTTACTTCTTTGTCCTTGCTTTTCTGGGGAGGATGATATAGTCTGAGATACTCTGCCTTGGCTCTAGGACATCTCCCCTGTGTGTTTTCCTCTGGTAATCTCTTGCCGACCTGCAGTATTTTATGTGCCTTCCTGTCTCTGCAGAAAGTGGACCTTTTTTGCCTCTGTACCACATTCCATTATTTCTTGCATTCCACACCACATTTGAAGCATTTGCCTCAATTCTTCAAATTGCTTTTAGCTGTCAGAAAAAATGACCTGAACTGTCTAAAAAATATTCTCACTCACTTTAGTCCTCTGTTGGCTTTGCCAGCTTTCATTTGAAATGTGGCCACTTTCCACCACCTTCTCTCAGCACCACACAAAATCTTGTGGATAGACAGACACATGCCTGTGCTTTTCCACCAGCTCTTCTCCATTGCCTGGTGCATCTCCTGGGAGTTATCCAGACCATGTAGTGGGCTGCAATATCTAAAAACATCATGAGGAGTAGAAACTTTCCATCAGTCAGCATCATGAATGTGTGGATAGGGTGGTTGATATTGTGAAGTATATGATTTAAAGTTGTTAAACATTGCTTCAGATCAATGTGGCAACAAGATTGCCTTAGGCCATTTCCATATTCCTTCTGAACACCTGGACTGGCTTTTTCCTTCCCATATTCTCAGATATTCATGACCAAATATTTTGTTTTAAAATTGGAACACCAATAACCTTCAGATGCAAACCCATATTCTCACATATCAAATGACATTGGATTACTTATGTTTTGTCTAACAATCTTAGTTTTTGTTTAACATCCAGAGTCTGAAGAGATTGCTGTTCTTCCATGTGACCTGATTTTGGCCCCAGAACCCACATCAACTGGCTCGTGATAACTTGTAACTAGAGCTCTAGGAGATCTAATGAGTTTATCTGTCCTTTGTGGACACCCATCCCCACATGACATAGACATACAAAGACACGTATGCACAAATGCACATGAATAAAAAATAAAAATTAACCCTAGATATCTCTGGTTGGGATAAGTCATCTTTCCCTGCCTTAGCTAAGTACAAACAGCCTTCGGAACTAGTGAAAACATGACAAGATTAAATGTATAAAGGGTTTAAAGAAAGAAAAAAATAAAATAGGCTGAAAATAGTAAACTGCATACATAATAGTGTCAAGCTAGGAGAAGCAAAGCCAGTAGTACTGCAGGACTGAGAGGAACCCAACCAAGTGTGAGAGCACTCCACGGGTCAGCAGCAGTGGGCTTGGCTGATAGGGAGGGCTACCGGCACACTGGCTTTGACATTATAAATATCATGAAGAGACAGACATTCATTTGGTTATTAACACAGATTTATGGAATGTATAGATACAACATAGTACAGCCACTTTAAAAGCGTGTTGAAGCTAAGTTCAAGGTCCCTAGTGAACATATTTTGATTGGCAGGTTGGCATGCCTGACTGCTGGCCTAATTGACTTGACTGTGGCTATTTCTATACATCTCACTTAGCAGATTTACATGTTGGATACTCATAAAAGCAGCTTTCAAAAATCACTGCAAAATTAATGAAGTAATTACCAATAGGTGATTCAAATAATTTGGCCTGTTTGATCACGTTAGTTCCTAGAACCTTATCTAGCAACATTAACTAATAATTACAGTGATTACCCATTCAATAAGATGCAGAGCAACAAGATGTGTCTTAGCTGAGAAATCCTTTAATTATTATATGTGTTCCTTACAAGCCTTGCAAATGATTTCTTCTGTAGTAGCACAATTATATGTATAACTCTTCTTTCCCTAGTGTCTCTGTTTTGTAATATCTTATCTGCAGTATGTTAGGTATGTGGATGTATGTCAGGCATCACAAAAAATTTCACTCTTTGTCAAATGTGAGAGTACTGTAGGTGCTTTTAGTCTTAAGTCTTTTCTATGTAATTCACAAGCTACATAAAGGTTGAGAGGCTAATTCAATCAGCTGTGCTGCCCAGAGCTGAGGTCCCTCTTTAGACAGAACTCTTTCTGTATACCACTGTATGTGACTTTACAGCTTTGAATAGGATTTGTATTTAGATTTCGAAATTTTTTTCAACTCTATTTAACTTAATTAATTTAATTTTTTTAACAAGCTGCATATCATGTTATATGTGTTGCAGGTAGTTTATTTTAGATGTTTTCCCAAAGGCAGAGAAAAAATTTCACTAGAAGTTGATTATGTAATTTATTCTTCACCTATTATGAATGAGGTTGTATAAAAATAATTACAGTGGTTTGACCTTATAGGGCAAAGTTTTACGAGAACATGCTGTGCAATATTGGGGCAAAGTTGTGGTTTTCAAATGTGTTCTTACTATATAAATAAATGTAGAGGATTTTTTTAATAATTTTTTGCAACTATATGAACTTCCTTGCTCTCTAGCTCAGAATCTGAAAAGAGTCACATTCTACCCAGATATCATGCCACTTCCTTGTCATTGATGTAGCTCAGCAGCAGAGAGCCTGCCTACCATGCCAGAAGCCCTTGGTTTGGCCATTACCATTAGTACTGCAGACAGACAAAGCCATCTTCCTACATGAGTGACTGTATGATTCCTCTTTTCTAAGCTGTGGGTAGTCACTGGTATACTTGGCTCAACATGGTACATTAGTGAGTACAAAATCTTGTGTTTTGATGAGTTCTGTTTGTTGTTCTATGAAATAATGGTCCATGCTCACAACTCACCATGATTTAGCGCTGTTTCAGCTCTTGCATGTTGAAAGGGAGTGGGGCCCCTTGTTCCATCCTGGTTGTCTCGCTAGCTTATACCCGAAACAATCACACAGGAACTGTATTCATTTAAACACTGCCTGGCCCATTAGTTCTCACCTCTTATTGGCTAACTCTCACATCTTGATCCAACCCTTTCTAATAATCTGTATGTAACCACGAGGTTGTGGCTTACCAGGAAAAATTCAGCATGTCTGACCTGGCAGCTCCATGGTGGCTCTCTCTCTGCCCTTCTTCCAAGCATTCAGTTTTGTCTACTCTGCCTACTTAACTGCTGTACTATTAAAAGGCCAAGACAGTTTCTTTATTCAACCAACGAAAGCAACACATAAACAGAAGAAACTCCTATACCACTTACATGAAATAATTTCAAATCTTGGGTTAAGATTGGTATATAACCAGTAGAAGTATTTATTCTGCTTCCTGTTAACTTTTAAGATTAGTATCATTTTGAGTTGATGTGCAAAATAGTGGGTTTCTGTATGACAGTTTCATACATTTATATATATTTGCACACATGCACACATAGACACACACACACACACACACACACACCATATTCACCTCCTCATCTCTTATTGGCCTGTCCTCGCTCCTGTTGTTCCTTTTCTGCCCCCAAATGCTCTCCTCTTCTGCATTGAGGTCATATAAAAGTGATATGAGAGTTTATTTAAAATTATATAAAAATATATACAATTATAGAAAAAACATATTTTGGGTTCTATTTCTTAACATATTGGCTTTCCCTTCTTCTTACCTCTGTTCTCCCTTAATACATCCCTTTCTCAAATAGTTCCCTTCTGTTTACATGCCACCTATATGCACATGTACATATGAACATATATTTAGTCTGTATGTATAAAAAGACACACATATTTGTCTGAGTCTATTTTGCTTACCATTTTCCTGTAAAAGGCATAATTTTATTATTCTCTGCAGCTATATATATGCATTTTATATTTCCTTATCCATTCATCTGTTACTAGGCCTCAGCTTGGTTCCCTATTTTGGCTGCTTTTAATAATGATGCAGTAAATAGTGAAAGCATGTCCATACTATGATGAGTTTGATTCCTTCAGATAAATAATCAGTAGTGGTGTAGCTGGACCACATGGTGATTCTAATTCTTCTTCATTAAGGAACTTTCATACTGATAGCCTTGATGACACTAATAGCTGCATTCTGACCAGCTATGTCCCCAAGCTCATTTTGCCCTTCATCTTAACTGTATGTCCTATTATTTTTCTTTCCCTTTCCTTCTCTGTCTCACCTTCCCTCTCTCCCTTCCTTCCTTCCGTCCTTCCTTCCTTCCTTCCTTCTGTCCTTCCTTCCTTCCTTCTTTCCTTCCTTCCTGTTTTGTGATGAGGTTTTTCCTTAGAGCCAGGTTTATTTGCAATTTGCTATCTTTTGCCTGCTGGCTTCACAGAAATTCTCTTGCCTCAGTCTTCTGAGTGTTGGGATTACAGGCATGGACCTCCATCTTGAATGGGAGTCAGTCTGACTGGATTAAATGGTATTTCAATGTAGTTTTATTATGTCTGTCCCTGGTTAATTAAATAAACCAGGTGGGAGGAAGAAATGTAAATGCCCAATGTATAGATGAAATCTTATTCCTTTAGATAAGAAAATAACTTCATTTCTCTCACTCATTGCATTAATATCCGAAGTCCTCATTCTTAGAATAATATGGCATTGCTGATAAACCACAATTTTAGCTGCCAGTTCTCCTGGAATATGTTAGTCAGTTAGTTTCTTTCAAGTAGAATTATGCATTTACTGTGTATGTGGATGTCTTTCTCATGAAATTTTGTAAACCGAGACCAGGATAGAGTTGTACCCCTGTTCAGAATACTGAGCCCTTTCGAGTTAGAGCACTTTAAATGTATACAGAACTTCATGTCAGCAGACATTGTCAATGTATTAGAATACTTATCCTAACTGTAAGCTTACTCTTCTAACACTGTGTTTTCTGTTTCATTTAAGTGACAGTTGCCAGAGGTGCATATAATTTAGAAATTTAGAGTGACTCAAGAGACAGACCTGAAACCACATTGTCAATTTTTGCCTTTCATTTGATTGCAAAATACACACCACTCTGATGTGCAGATTCTTCATTTTTCAGAAGAATCATCATAGGGGAATAGAGAGCTGTTTGCAGAACTATTGTGAGGGTTAAACAGGAAATAGAACCTTACATTGATGGGTTGGTAAGGATTTCCTCTGTAACATGTCTGAACCAGGTCATGGTATCATATAATCTGCGTGAATTTTAATCATGAGAATGATTTATTATTTATTACTCACAGACCTGATAATTATGAGTTTCTATACAAGTATTCATTTGACATTAAAGAAAGATGACTGGGGCTGAGAATGAAATCACGGGACAAATAATCTCATTTCAAATTCCCTGGTATAAGTTTTGCTCTCAGATTTCAGTACTTTGTGTTTTGATTAATGAAATAAAGATGGATTATACAACCATGAGATACAAAGCGAAAAATTCAGCAAGACAACTACTTGTTATTAAATGATTCTCATAACAGATTAACCTTTACACTTACATATTCAGATCCAAGTTGAAATAACAACTTATTATTTAAATGCAATTTAAATAATTCATATTTAAAAAGTGTGTGTAAGGGGCATGTTTCAGTAGGTAAAGTGATTGCACGTGAGCAGGAACACCCAAGCCTTGTGCACTGATGTCAAAGCTGCATGTGGGGATGCATGCTTATAATGCCATCACTGGAATGTAGGGATCAGGGAGAGCCCAGAGACTTTCTGAGTCAACAAATGGATAGGCTAAAGGTTTCATCATAGACCTGCCTCAAAAAATAACTTGGTCAATGACTGAGGAAGACTCCTAGTGTGGACCTCTGACCTACCTAACATGGTTTTATGTAAAAAAGAAAAAAAAAAGTTTGGTACTCTTCGCTGCTGAGTTTGCAGGATGAGATCTGCAAGTTGGTTTGCTCACAGTTGATTTCTTTATTTCAATGCTTTATGGTACCTGACTTTTGTCCCCCTGCATTTTACTGTGTTGGATGGGTGGTCAAATAACATTTGGAGTCTGAAGGGGTGACTTGTGAGTTTTAAACACTGGTCCTCTTTTCTTCCCAACAATGAGACATTGATTGGCCAGAGAGAGTGCCCTTTTTCTTTTAGTTATAATACTTGTCAGTGGATTTCTCAAAAAATACATTCTTAATGATTAGGGCTTTTTTTGTAGTTGTTTTTAAACATCCATAGGGAAAAGAGGAATTGGCCCCTTTACAGCTTGATCATTGATCTGATCTTGCAGGTCGATCAATTTGCTACTGTTTTTCTGAATTAGCTTCATGAATTCAACTTGACACAGTTATAGCCATCTTGAGTCATATCTGCTGTGATTGTCCCTGAGCAGTCCTGGCCAATTTTCCTTACACAGTTTCCACAATTACTAAACATAGACAAATCTGATTGAGTGGAGTTATACTAGGCTTCAGTGCTAAAAATGGACCTGACTGCACTCTGCTATCTTCAGATAAACAAAAGGTACATCCTGGCTTGATTAAAGTCACTTTTGTCTTGATGAGTACATGGAGTTTTACATTCTATCCAAATTGTGGGAGTTCATTAACATTGCCACCCAGGACCAAGCTTTTGTCTTGAATATGGCTGTCTCTTTCTTTGGTCTCACAGAATCTTGGAGCCAGTTCCCTTGTGCTTTTTATGCTTTTATTCTTCAGTTCATAAAAAAATGCTGTCATATAATTTGGGGGCTGGAGAGATAGATTTCCAATTTTAGATTTTTTCTTTGTAGGTTTTATTTTTCAGTGGGCCCCAGACCTCACATTTGTGACACAGTTGCTTTATTGTCAAGATGGACACCCAGCCTCTAATATTCTTACTTTTTTATTTATAAGTTTTTTATGTTTAAAATTGTGTGTGTGTGTGTGAGTGTGTGTGTATATGTATGAATGCGTGTGTTGCATGTATGTAGTGTAGGGGCATGTGTACCTGTATGTAGAGGCCAGAGATTGACACTTTCTTTTACCTCACTATTGTATATCCTACTTTATGAAACATCATCTCTTACTGAACCTCCAGCTCCCAAGTTCTTCCAGGCTGGCTACACAGCAAACTCCAGGGTTCTTGCTGCCTATACCTTCCCAGGGGTAGAAGTCTAAGTGTGCATTGACACCCAGTGTTCTACATGATCGCTGGGTATCTCAGCTCAGATTCTCATACTTGTCGGGCAAGAATTTTCCTGAGCCATTTCAGCAACATTGTTATAGATTATGCTTAGAACTGTTGTTGTTTATCACATGGAGGGTGTTGAGGCTTTACGGAACAGTCAGGCATGAAAGACACACCCCAGTCAGCCAAGAACTTGTCTCTGAAATAAATTGCTATATATCAAAACCATTTAAAGTTGACTTGGTGCTTTAGAAATTCCATATTGGCCAATGCGAATAGTGCTTTCATTGGCATGGCCATAGGGGTCCTTATCATTTACCCCATATTCAAGGTGAGCTTCTTAACAATCTTTTAATATGATTGTACATAACACTGAAGAATGATATCCACAGGACCAAGTGAGACTATTTTGTCTCCAGACTCTGTTAAATTTATTTTTTCAAATATAGGCAATTTAAGAACTTTAGTTTATTTATAAAGATAAGTTTTGTGAACATAAGTTTTGAATGTTGCCTCAGAGTTCGTGGAGTTTGTTTGGCTTTTGGTTAACATGCAAAATAATAGGTTTCATTTTGGTGTTTTCATAATACTTTGTCTTGGTTGATCCTTGCCTACTTCTGTCTATTTTCCCTCCCCTACTCTTCTAGCCCTGCTAGTCTCTTTTGAACTTCCTGATTACAAGTACGTATTACTCCTCCCTCACTTCTTCAAAATCTTTTCTCCACAGTTAGAGTAACCATTCTAGTATCTTGGTTTGTACCAATGCATTTAAGTATGTACCCATATGCCATGGTCAAAGGTAGGATTTTTAAACATATATGCAACATTCATTTTTCTGAATATTTGTTACCTCACTGAGTGTAGTAATTTCCAGATCTATTCATCTTATGAAAATTTTATATTTTCATTTTTCTTAATGACTTAATAAAAATCCTTCATATGTATGTTTCAGAGAGTTAGTATCCATCTATCTCTTGATGAATATCTACTACTATTTCATTTTCTTGCTACTGGGAAAAGTGTAGCAGTAAAAATGGATATGCAAGTAACTCTCTGATAGGACGTATAGCCCTTTTGGTATGTGCCCAA
>JAQHUG010000217.1:1724385-1734421 GCA_028555095.1 Dicrostonyx torquatus
TTAATGTAGATATCTTATTCCCTTCCCCAATATCCACCCTTCCTTCCTCTCCACCCTCCCACAACCCCAGGCTCTCCGCGTTTCTCAATTCCTCACATACATTTTTGGCACAATTGCTTAAGACCAATTTATTACAATCCATAGATTTATATTCAGAGTATCTTGTTCCATTTATTTAGCTGTGTATTTGTGTCACTATCAGACAGTTTTGATTGTTGTAGCCTTTGAGGATACAAGTAGTTTATGTCTTGCTCAATGGCATTGACATGTAAACAACCTCTTGTGGTTCCAAATTAAGTTTTTATGCTTATATGAATTATTGAGATTTTATAGAAGTTACGTTTAAACTATGGATCATTTTGAGTTGTAAGGACACTTTAATACTATTAATTCTTTCAGTCATAAACATACGGAATTCTCCCATTTACTGTTATCTTCAGTTTTTTCATCAATTGTTGCTTAACCTGTGTATGGTAGCTGATGCCTGTATTCTCAGCATTTGGGGGTCAGAGGCAAGAGGATTGTCATGAGTTATATGCAAATCTGGGCTAAGTGAGTTACAGTCAAGCTTGAGCTGTAGTGTAGGACATTGTCACATAAATAAAAGCATTTTGTAGTTTTTAATGCTTGGAACTTTACAATACTCTATTAAATATACCATTTATCCCATTGTTGCCACTGTTTAAATGGTATTTATAAATTGGAGGATAGTTTACTATATATAGAAATGCAACTCTTTTCTTGGTATCTTTTATCTTTTATCTTGTTAATTTGTTAATTAACAGCTCTTGCTGGATTTTACAGCTTTCTGAAAATATAAAAATATAAAAATCACGCCATCCATAAACAGAGACAGTTTTGCATTTTCCTTTCAAATTTGTAGCCCTTTTTGAGGCCTCTCATTTGTGTTCATTTTTCTCTTTAATCCAAATGATCATTTTTAGTATTCTCTTATGGGTGATTTGGTGAGCTTGAATTTATATAGTCTTTTTATAGCATGGGAGCTTTCTTTCTCCTTTATCTATGGTTTAAAGTTTTGTACATTTTTCTATATTATTCAGCTATAAAGCTGCTTATTTAAAAACTTTCCTTTTACATCATAATGTAGGTGTTTGTCACTAACACGTTTTCTTTTAGAGCCCTTTGTTTTGTATGCCAATTATTTGACTTGTTCTTCCATTTCAGCTGTTTCAAGGTATTTTCTGTTTTAAATTTATTTACCCATTCATTGCCTAGAAATTTGTTAACTAGTTTTCATGTATTTGTGAATATTCCAACTTTCCTCTTACATAATTGCTTTTTAAAATGGAGACTGTATGTTATCTTTTTCTCTTTGATAATTTCTTTTCCTTTTTAAAGAGATTGTGTTTCATTTTTATTTGTGTATTCGTGTGCGTTCAGAGGCAAGGAGAAGGCATGGGTTCCCTTGGAGCTGGAGTGGCAGGCTATTGTTCGCTGCCTAACATAAGGACTTGGACATGGACTCCAGCATTGTGCCAGAGCAGCAAGTGTGTTTACCCACTGAGCTATCTCTTTAGAACTCCTTTGATAATGTATAATTTCACGTCAGCATTCAGAGAAAACGTTTTGTAGGGTCTGGGCCTTGTTTCATGGTCACACACATGTTCCTTCCTGGAAGCTGTTGTGTGTTCTTAAGAAGGACGTCATTCTGTTGCTATGGTGGTTCAATGTCCTAAAGCATCACACACGTGTGGGGTTTTTTCATTTTATTCATGTTTGAAAGACAGCTACTGAGTTCCTCCATTGCTGTTTCATAGTCATCCCTCCACTTACGAAGGTACCGAGTTCCTGCACTGTTAAGTCATAGTCAGTCTACCACTTATGAAGGTACTGAGTTCCTCCATTGTTATGTCATAGGCAGCCCACCACTTAAGGAAGTTCCCAATTCCTCCATTGCTATTTCATGGTCAGCCCACCACTTATGCAAGTTTTACATTCATAGATTGAACAACAGTAGATGAAAAACATATAAAAATTTACATTTGAACTAAACACATGGGCAATATTTGTGAAGCATTTAGCTTTTATCTTTATTTTTGGTGTTTTGTTTGTTTGTTTTACATTTCAACCACAGCTTCCCCTCCCTCCTCTCCTTTCATGCCCTTCCTTTCACACATCTTCCCCCATCCCCATCTTCTCTTCTTCCATTTCTTTTCAGAAAAGGATGGACTATGCTTTGAGACAGAGTCTTACTATGTACCTTTGACTGGCCTGGACCTTGCTATGTAGACCAGGCTGGCCTTGAACTCATAGAGATATGCCTACATCTTCTCCCCAAAACATGCACCCCCCACTCCCAATTTGCCTAACAATTAAACTTTATAAAGCAGTGTCAGTGATTTATAGGGATTTAAAGCATTTAGAAGGATATGTGTATATAATATGTAAATATCATGCCATTTCACATGGATGACCTGAACTCCTATAGATCTGGTACCCATGAGGGACTTAGACCTCAAGTCTCCATCAAATCAGTGGATGGTTCTATTGCTGTCTGCCATTCTCTTTAGCTATATTAATACTTCCTTTATATCTTTAGGTACTGTGTTGAATGTGCGTATACTTAAAGTCATATCCTTTTGATCATTAAGTTTTTTATAATGTTATATTGATTTTTTGTGGCAATACTATTATGTCTAATATAGATAAAGCCACCTATCTCTTTTTTGAGATTGTCAATTGCAAATATTTAGACATATTCATTTTCTGCATGCATTCACTTTATATTTTAAAGAAATCTTTCATGGATAGATGGCTGATATATGGATTTTATCTTTATTTTTACCATTCAGCCCTCTGTGGTTTTTTTACAGGAGAACTTAGTCCATTTTCATTTAGAATAATTCTTTATAAGTAAGGATTTATTCTGGATTTTTAAAATTTCTTTCCAACTTTCATATAGTATAAAGTTCCTTCCTCATAAACCATCTTCATTTATGACTTGATAACTTTTGAAGTCAAGTCTTAGTTCTTATCAACTGTCTATTTGCTATGGGATTTTCTTTGTTCCTAAGCAGCTTACACAGAACATCTCATGGTTATACTATTTTAAGTTAATTACAACTCACTGTTGGTCACATTTTAAAAAATGTATGCTGGAGTATGAGGGTAGGACGGCCATTAACGTCCAGTTCTAAACTGGGGTCACACGATTACTTCCCTCTCCTTCAGCCGTGCATAGGATCTCCTTTGCTAAGTTCTGCTACATGGATTTGAGGAATAGTTATAACACGGTAGCATGAAATTGCTGTTCCTACCTTTCTAATTAATGTTCTTCCTATTTCTGTGTCCCATCCACATGGTACTCTCTTATGCTAGTACAGTAGTCTTGATTGACGGCCTCTTGTTTAAATTAATATAGTTTTCCATGCTGAGATGGTTCTAGGCACTCTTCTTTCTCTTCCTTGGTGATATCACTGTTAAAAATGAGGGGCTTGGTTTGGAAGAAATCAGGAAAGGAGTAGAGATGGTGGATATTTAAGAAATAAGGAATAGATGTGAAACCTTCCATGGATCTTCACTTCATATGCCTGAGCAGCTGTTGTGGTCTGTGTGTTCTTCCTGGGGGACCACCTATCATGCTCCCAGTTTTCTTCAATTGCCAATAGTTATTCACATAGGGTATAGGCCTCCTGGTAGGTTCCCCATGTACTTTAGCATGTTCATTGTTGTTATGCTTGCTCAGCCCATGTTTGGGCAGTCATATTGGTGAGACTTAACGAGTATAACTTCTGATGTTACTGGGAGATACAATCTCACAACAAAGTCCTGATTCTCCGACTAGTATAGTCTTTCCACCTCCTCTCCCTCAATGTTGTCTTAGGAGTATTCTGTACATATATTTATTGGAGCTGGGATTCACACCTTCACATTTGGATGGGTTGTGGGTTTTTGTAATAGATTCCATGTGTTGAAAAGGGAAGTTTCCTTGATGAAGAGTTCAGACTACATTTATCTGTGGGTATAAGGATAAATATTTAAATTGTTGTCAGGATTATGCTGGTGTAGTAAGCTAGTGGTTGTAAATTTTCCTCCAGTAGCATTGTGACATTGTAGAGCAGTTGGAGAAAATTAGATGCTGGCATCAGACTGCCATTAGCATTGTGAGTCAGTACTAGGTTTCATAGAGAAAGGCTTAGAATCTACATTTTTACATCACAGAGTTGTCTGCTTTGGTGAGAGAAACACTCTCATGAAAAACTTAATGTTAAGCAAGTCATCACAACAGGAGTATCAATTGCTGCCTTAAACAAGATCATAGTTCTAAACATAAGGTTTTGTATAGAGTGTAGGAAATACTGCTCTGGCAATATGAGCTATTCTAGACATGAATTACAAAAGTTGCATAAAATAAATAAGCTAAGCGGCCCAAGCTCATTCCCAAGTGTGTCATTTTTTGTGGAGAGGATAATTGACTGCTACAGTATATACATGAATTTTATGTTTATTCTCTTAAAATATTTTAAAGCAATAATGTAGAAATGATCAGTATGCAGAATTCAAAGTTCATTGCCTCTCATTAGGGCTAAATTTTAAAATGTATGGATGAAATGAGCCCAAATTTAATCTTGCTATGAGTAAGTTTAAAGAACAATATTCAATAATGCTGAAAATCCACAAGAATCTCTGCATATTGTGATATTTTCCTAAAAGAAATGCAGAAACGAAAAGCACATATCTACCTAGATGCAGCCAATGCTTTGTCCTTCACATGACATTTCTGGCTGTTGTGAAGAGTCACCTGATCAAGCTGGAAAGATATTTCTTGAAATGATGCATGGTTTGCCGTGCATGCCTTCATTGTGCTTACCGCCATTATGGAATAATGTGTCTTATTGGGAAAGACAGTGATTATTTCTGGGGACTCTTGCTCAGTCAGCTCCTACAATAACACTGATGTTTTGTGAATCATTTCAGATTTCAGAGAGCTACGCCTTTCTACCAAGAGAAGCGGTGACAAGGTTTCTAATGAGCTGTTCCGAGTGTCAGAAAAGAATGCACTTGAACCCAGATGGAACCGACCACAAAGGTAGCCACAGTGCCCAATAGTGAGATTTGAAGTCATTTTTCTTTATATGGTCAATTTATACCTTACGTTTTATAAAAATGTGGAAGAATGAAACAGTTCAACAAGTCATATCATCTCATTTCTTCAAGTTATGAGCAGTGGGTCCTGTATACCTATTTACAAAATAATTCAGGATCCACTCCTAGAAGGAAATTTCAACAGTACAAGTATTATTTTTACAACACTGTTTTAATTTCCACCATGGTACTACTTTTTGGTATTTTAGATATACTAAGCAAGAAAGTTCAATACTATAAATAACTTTTTCAGTCTATATACTCAGCAAGAAAGTTCAATACTATAAATAACTTATTCAGTCAATACTATAAATAACTTTTTCATTTTTGTAAAAATTATAGATTACATAAAATGCCTCCAATTAAAATTTTTAGATAAGCATAATTTTACTTTACTGTTTATTGAATTATATAGGTAATTTTGTTAAGCATTAAAATATCTCAATAATCAGATCAATCTTATAGGCACATTTAAGATCCTTCCATGTAGTAGAAGATAGCCTAACTTCTAAAAGAAAGAAAAAAATAAAAAGCAAATTTCTTTTGCATCCCAGTAATACACACACACACACATATATACACACACAAGCAGACACACACATATATACATATATACATATACAACTATTCACTGAAATACCTTTTTGAGCACTTAATCAGCATATTAGTTTTATTTATTGTTATTCAGGATATTTAAAGTTACTCTACAGTGCGGAAAAGTGGATTTGTCCAGTCTGTTGATTTGGGCAAATGTAGTTTGTAGAAATTTGCATGTTATATTTTGTACAGTTCATCTACAGTGCTTTCGAGTTTTTAATCATCAATTACTGAAGACTATATTTTAATTAGACGCACTTATTCACCCTGAAGCTGCAGCTGGACCGCAGTGTCGCAGTCATCATGGACTTAAAAATGTTCTGTTGCAGATAATGGAAAGCCTCCTACGTTGGTGACCAGCATGATTGACTACAACATGCCAATCACCATGGCGTACATGAAGCACATGAAGCTGCAGCTGCTAAACTCCCAGCAAGATGAGGTAAACCGGAAACACCTGTGACTGCGTCGCCCGTGACTATGGGTTTGAACGTGGTGCCACGTGAAGGCTGTAACTTATATTGTTAATGAAAAGAAATGTGACCAGTGCCTCACTGGTTTAGAAAGGGTATAAAGGTGCCCCAGTCAGGACGCAGCATCCCTGGATGAGTCTGTCCTCCCTAGTCCTGTGTGAGATAAATTCCTTTTCCTTACTAAATCGCCACTGAGGCTGTCTTGGCAAAGAGCTAACAAATCCTGAGTATCCTTACACAGAAAACAGCCAAGGACAGAGAACCTCTGAATTTGTCTTCTCTGAGAAATTGAAAATTCAATTTGAGATCATTTCCAGTTCAGTCATGTCCCTGACAGCCACATCTATATCTTTTAGGTCATTTTTTCCTATGAATTATTATTGAATAATGTTTTGTTTAAACATCTGGATTTTTGAGAATGAATTTGTCACAATTCCTTTTAATTACACACATTTTCATGTTTCAGATTATTATATTCCATTTGAATCTAGCAATGCACTGTCATATATCAGACTCCAAATTTGTGTTTATTGGTATTCTCTAGAATTCTAGTTCTTATTTTGATAAAAGAATTTGTGTGTGTGTGTGTGTGTGTGTGTGTGCGTGAGAGAGAGAGAGAGAGAGAGAGAGAGAGAGATTGGATGTGTGTTCTGTGTATGTTTCTATATATGTACATGTGTGTTTATGTGTGTTTATGAGTTTATATGTGTATCTCCATGTTTCTGAATGTGCATGATTGTTTGGGTATGTCTCTCTGTGTGTCTATGTATGTGTGTATGTGTGTTTGTCTGTGTTTCTATGTATGAGTGTGTGCATGTGTGTGTGTAAACTACTTGTATTCTTCATAAACAAGCAAAGGCAATGAATATACTGTATGAATTTAGTAAATCCTCATTAGCCAGTCATCACCACTGACTAGCAGAAACATTCAGATAGTCTATGTTGGAACAGACCTTTAGGCTAATAAGTTCCCTCCTTGGACTTTCCCTGTAAAATGAAATGTGGTTAAATATTTACTTTGAAAATACTAGATTACTTGTAAAATATGACCAAAGTCTATTAAAATTACTTTGGGGCTTTTTTTTCATAAAATTTAAATCTATCTTTTTGGTTTTTTTGTTGTTGTACTTGACAAAGTTTTTCTTGAAACTAGCATTATTTTTCATCCATAGATTTGTGGTTCAATCTCTAAGACTATCTCTGAAGTGGCCATATTGTATTAAATATTACCAAATGGCCAACAATAAATGATTGAATTAACCAAAATAGAGTCATTATACTAAAGACGTCAAAGTCAGATTTTTAAAATGTGCCTGTTACGTCTGTTACTAAGAGTGAAACAACTGGCAGCATGGTCATTACAGAATTGAAAACATAATGTCTCGTAGAAAAGTTGCAGTTGCCAAATTATTTGTAGGAAGCTAATATGGAGGTCAATAAGCTTATTTCTATGCCCCAATTATGACCAGCTTTGTGCCAACCTCACAGCCCACATATTATGAGTCCTTCTGACTCTAAAGCATAATACATCTTTGAACTAAAAAGCAGAGCATTTAAAATTATAACTAGGGAAATTATCCTTATCAAGACAGTTCGAAACTATTAAATTGAATGCATACTGTTTTAAAATATTCAAAGAAATTAAGGTATTAGAGTATTTATATTTACCAAATCTTAAAGAACTGTAACTACTACAGATTTGAGAAATTGAATAAGATAAGCCATACTGAACTGAAACTCCAACGTGGTAATCTTGATTTTAAGCTGTTTTTAAATTTGAATAAGAATTAATCCAATAATTTCACCAGTGTTCACTAAGTACTTTTTAGGTACTCTTGGAAAAAAAATGAACAAAAGACACATTTATGAAGCCTGTCTTCCAGTGAGAGGGAAAGACAATAAAGAAAATAACCAGTAAGACTAGGCAAGTAAAAATATGTTTAAACTCTAGAAGAAGAAAGAAGGAGAAAGGAAGGTCAAAAAGGAATCTATTCAGAATGCATATTTCAGTAGTACAGAACTCATCTCCTGGGTTCAATGACAAGTACACCAGAAGTGAATAAATGAATGATCAAATGAATAAAGAGATGGATGACATCATTTGAGCAAAATTGAAAGAAATGACATATGTTGTTATTTGTATTATATTGCTGTCATATGACACCATGGCCAAGGCAACTTATAGAAAGCTCTTTTTGGCTTATAGTTTCAGAATCTATGATGGCTGAGTGAGTAAAGGAGTGAGCAGTAAGTTGAGGGCTTCCCTCTTTAACTGCAAGCCCCAAGCAGAGTGCAGTAGGAATGGCATGTGGCTTTGACACCTAAAACTTTGTCATCAACTACATACTTCCACTACTATTATACATCTTACGTCTGCCTGGCCAGTACCACCAAATGGGAGCTATGTATTCAAACAGTGGAGTTTATGAGAGACTTTCTGATTCAAAACCAACATAATCTGGTTCTTGGCCCATGGGCTCATATTCATTCATATAGTAATATACGATGCTTCTAGTCTAACACCAAAGTCTCCAAAGTTTTTCAGTCTCAAGACTGTTTAAAAGCCCAAAGTCTGTTCTGAGACTCAAGGCAAACTCTTAACTGTAAGCCCCTGTAAAACAAAAGCAGCTAATTACATACTTCCAACATACAATGATACAGAATATATATTACCAGAAGAAAGAAATCTGTACATAGTGCTGTGATACTGAACCAAAGCAAAACTGGAACATAGCAGGGAAAATATTAAGTCCTGTGGTTCCATGTCCAATGTTAAAGGACGTGGTTGGCTCAGCCCTTCCAGCGTTGCTTCCTGCAACGTATCTTTCTTCTTGCTCTGGGAGATTTTTCTTTAGAATGGACTACAAACAGGAGGTCTCAGATAGTGGTAGGTGAGTGGTAATAGAGCCTGGTGAAATGCTTTTCTGTTTTCTCCAAGTTCCTTAGTGATAAAGGAAGGAAGAGTAAGGTTGTGGGAGAAATTGTCAGAAGTTTGAGAAAAAAAATGGAGAAGTTGAAATTTAGATGGTGAACAGTGAGGACATTTGATTCAGAACCAGATACATTATGTAGGTAATTTAAATGAATGCTTACGTCTGTGTTCATTTGTGTGGGGGCATGAATAGCATGAGGGAAAACTGAAACAAGTTATTTAAATATTATAAGATATGATCATATACAAGGACATCAGCCATGTTCTGGAAACCCTGGTCATTGGAGATGGAAATGGATGTGATGAAGGGAAGGGGCTTATAAGGGTGGCGAGGGGATAACAGAGGGTGTGGACAAGCAGAGAATAATCAGAATATATTATATACTTGTATGAAACTGTTGCTCAACAAAATTAATCAATAAAATTTCCAAAAAAGATTATACATTTGTAGTTGTTTGTGATGAATGTACAATAAATGATTATGAGAGCAACCTGGCTTTAAAGACTGGGAAGTTAGATCATTGGAGGAGCTATCTTGAAAGTCAAGATCAAGTAACTGAAATAGCCATGGGTTCTGCATTAGCAGTTAGAATGTGATGAAGTTTTAAAAAGAGTCAGAAAAAAGGGACTGATTGCAGACAGACGTGTAGTGGTCCCAGGCTGAGGGTAGGGTCCTTTGCTATGGTTTTGTTAAAATGTTTTATAAATGGATCCATACATTTAAGATGAATGCCTTGGGAGAGTGATAACAGGGAACCTGTTCTATAGGTTTCATTTGTGCTGTCTGATTTTGTTTTGTTTTGTTTTTCGAGACAGGGTTTCTCTGTAGCTTCGGAGCCTGTCCTGGAACTAGCTCTTGTAGACCAGGTTGGTCTCGAACTCACAAAGATCCGCCTGCCTCTGCCTCCCAAGTGCTGGGATTAAAGGC